>JBANCZ010002302.1:0-16339 GCA_037040025.1 Sphaerogastrella javana | reverse complement strand
CTGCAAATGAAATGCAAAGGCAACAGCAAGATGAAGATATATACTTATAGATTATAATCCCCTACCCGTTAGACAGACAAAACACACACACACATGCATACAAAACTATTAAAGTTAACAAGCATAAACTAGGCACAACTCTACAATTAATGAATTAACAATTACTGTGCTTATGTTGAAAACAGCAACAAGTTTATATATATATATATATAAAAAAAAACCTTAAAGTAAACAAAACGAAGCATGCCCCAAGCGCCACAAGCAACAACATATCTGCTTTAAATTTTACATCAATGAAAACTGAAAAAGAAAATCAACAACAGCAACAAAAAAAAAACAAAAAAAATAATTATCATTAAAAAAAAATCTATTATTAGATGAGTCAAGTTTATATACACACATATACATATACGAATACACACACACACACACACACGTAATGCTTCCTTTTAAATGCAACATTTTATTAATTTAATATTCTTGAATTAAACATTTTATAATTTAACTTAACAAGCAACAACAAAAAAAATTAATTTGTACATTTACACAAATAAAACATAAACATCAACAAAAAAAAATTTACAAAAAAAAGAACACAAAAACAAACAAAAAACAATTGTTGATTCATTTGTTCAAAGCGACAGAAAAATTTTTGATTTTTGTTTGATTTTTGCAATATTTTGTATTTCGTTTATTTTTTGATTTAAGCTCATTTTATTGGCAGCGCTAAAACTTTAATAAATTATTACTAAAAATGCAGGGAACAATTGAAAATTGTAAAAAAGAAAAAATGAAAATGAATTGTTTAAACTATTTGCAATGTTTAATTGCATTTATGTGAAGTTCAGCTAAAAATCTTGTGTATTTTTTGAAACCAATGAGGTTGGCCCTTCATGGAGAACTTTGCATAGATGCATACACACACACACACATACATATATATATATATATACATATATACACACATATATATATATATACACACTCACACACATGCATATGTAGTTGTTTTTTAGCCGTGTTAGTTTTTTGGTGTTTTTTTGGTGGAAATAGTTTTTGGTGATGTGTATAGAGTGCAGTACATAGAAATTGCATATATATATATATGTATACATAGAGTATATACAAATACATTATATATAAAAATATATTATATTATGTATTGTACTATTATTAACTAATCGATTAACTGATCAAATTGTGTGTGTGTGTATAGGCAAAAAACCGATGGCAAAATTTTTGATTATGTTTACGATCTAAAAACATTTTCAATTGTTTTGCAGTAATTAAATAAAAGGCAAAAATTAACAATTAATTTGTAAGTTGTGTAGTGCATAAATTAATTAATAACAACAACACACACACACAGTACACGTATTAATTATTAATATTATTAATTATAAACAATAAGCTGCAGTGTCGAAAAAAATGTTTCCTAACAACGCTTGAGCAGCCTCAAAACAAAAGCAACAAAAACAAAAACGCAAATAAAAAAAATTTAAAATAAAAAATGAAATACAAAAGAACAGTAACAAATGAATCAATAACAATACTAAGTAAATAGAAACAATAATGTACTATAAATGCAGATACAATACATAACACTATATATACCTACAATATATGCCTATACGAAATCGAAATTGAAATCGGATATATTATAACAAAAAAAAAACAAGAAAACAAACAACAAGAAACATCAACTATGTATTAACATATTATACATTAACGGAAATGCAAACAACATGCAACAACATAGAATATATATTGTAAAAGTTAAATGTAATTAAATACATACAAATTGATGAAGTAGTAAGCACCAAACAACAAATAAAATGATACAAAAAAATACGACAAAACATTGTGCATATATGCAACAGTAGGGACGGCGCCCGACAGCATGGACTCTGCGCTTAGCATTTTCGGTACGGTATAGTACAATCGATTGTCTGTAATCGATAACGGCATACATTGCTGGCCATCTTATGCATTTCGTTCTACAGATCGCTTACTTTGCAAATCATGTAGTTATGGTTATGATCATTATCTATCGAAGTTGTAATTTTGGTTTTAATGCCCCCTATTATAGGTTAGTTAGGTCATATATCGGACAGCCCTCGAATACCTTATTACCAATTATTGAAACACTCTATTTAAAAATGTATAATGGCTGTGTTAGGCATTAATTGGTACACCTATTGGTTTTGCTTATAGAATCTCTGCAAATTATAATTAATACTCTGTTTAAATCAATTTTCATGAAATTATTTCAATTGCGCTAATTTTTTAGAACACACTCGATAACATTTTTGAATTTTTTTGGTGGTAAGTACTGGTGGAAATAATGAAATTTATTTATATTATTATACAGCAAACATGATTAGATTTTGGGAGTTCATTTTTTTAAATATATACTTCTAAAATTAATATTTAATTAATTACTTATTGCTATTTAATTTAAATTGAATATCTTTCTTATTTTAATGTGTTTATATGCATATATTTCAAATACAAACAAAACAATATAATAAACTTAATAATGTATATTTCTGTTATTATAACAGAAAGATATTAACAGAATAAATATTAAAACTTTCAAATATTCTACCTAATTGAAATTGACTTTTCAAAATGCGACTGATTGAAAATAATAAAATCAATAATAAAGATTAACATTAATTACAAAATATTTTAAATATTTAATATTAATACCAGCTTAAATACAATAACATTTGCAAGTTTCCATTAATATTTAATGTGCTCATTATTGCGCATAAGCAGCGCAACGGGGAGACTCAAATGCATTAACAGATTTTTGTCATTCTCTCATTCTCATTTGTTTTCTACTCCTCTTTGACTGGCCAGTCGACAGTCAGAGTCACGAGCGCAGTACATCGATAGTCGCTGTTAGGTTCGTGAAATATCGGCTGCATTTGTTTAGCTTGTGTGTTGCATCTCTAAGTGCAGAGGGAGAGGTTAAGTGCGTCGTTGATAAGGTGGGCCGGTCTGCCTGGAAGAGTAGCCCCTAATTGGAAAGAAATGCAGTTAGGCGGCCGTCGAACGATTGGAAGTACGGGAATATGCAAACTGCACACTTTTTTTAAGTAATTGAATATTTTATAATTGCAGTTTTTTTAACAGTGTGAAAAATGTTCTGCAAGGCAGCATTCAGCGATACAACAAATTAGCCCATAGATGACCACAGCCAAAGCAGCGGCAGCAGCAGCAACAACAGGTAAATATGAGCTGAGTTTAAATAGAAACAAGAAATGACTCATGCTGCAATCACTTATAGCGCCCAGGTGCAGCTCATTACTGCAGCTGAATGATGACGTGCTGGCGCTGATCATGACCCATCTGGATGTGTACCAACAGTTCGAGCTGACGCAACTGCACAGCCGCCTAAAGAGAGTAGTGCAGACGCTGTGGCGCACGCGCGTGCGTAATGTGGTGCTGCGGGATGCGCTGCTGTTGCGTGCGTCGACGCGTCAAACGCAGGCGTTCATGCTGGCACTGGCGCCGCATTTGGAGTGTCTTAGTTGCCAGCAGCTGGACGTGAAACGTTTGCGAGTGCTAAGTGATTATTGCTTGCCCAGAGTAAGTACTCTGGAGTGGCTGGGCGGCGATGGGCGGGGCCGTGCGCGTTTCGTGGACGATGATGTGCGCCTGCTCAGGCGTGTCTTTCCTGTACTGCGTAAGCTCAAGCTACGCGGCTGCCAGGTGACCGGCAAATATCTTTGCGAGCTGAATCTGCTCAACGAGCTGTGCCTGGACGATTGCCAATTCCTGGAGTCGCAGCACTTTCGCGATATCTTCCGGCTGCTCAAGCTGCGCAAGTTTGATATCATGGAGGATTGCGATGAGGTGAACTGCTGTGATTTGGTTGATGTACAGCTGTGTCCCACGCTGGAGCATATCAAGATTGCCGACTACCATCTGTGCATGGAATCGGACATAACGCAACAGCTGCTACGCCTTCCGCGACTGCACAAACTCTCCATCTACTCCAAGAACTTTGTGTTCGATGTGCTGGCGCGCATAGCACGACCTAGCAATCCAACCGGCGGTCCAGCTGCAGCAGATGTCAAGCAAATAGTTGGGTTTCGTTTCAGCGGTGTGCTGCACGACTATGCGCGCTTCTTTCGCGAGCTCAGTAATCTGCGCCAGCTACGTCGACTGGAGGTGCACGGCCACGTGGAAGATAATCGATTGCAAGAGATCAGTGATCAGATGCTATGCCAATTAGCACCAGAGCTTTCGGAGCTGAATGAGCTGCACGTCTGTGGCTATCAGCTGGAGAGTCCCGCCGGTCTATTGCAATTTGTGAGCAGCTGTCGTCAGCTGCGCCTCCTGGACATGACCAGATCGCGCTGTGCTGGCGATGCATTCGTAGAGCGTTGTGTGGCGGTGCTGGAGAAGCAGAGCTGGCGCACAGAGCCACTGGAATTGTGGATCAAGCAGAGTGATATTAATGTGAATATTATGCAGGTAAGTTAGTAGTTATTAAACTTAAACTATCCACTAATTATAATGTAAACATAATTGTTATTATTTCCTAGAATCCAAGTTATATGATCAGTGAAAGGTGCCTGAGAATCGATGCAAAGCGACACATACCCTATCTGGATTATATGTCTGGTGTGCTCAAGTTTAGCTTTCTAAGATAACAACAAACAAAACAATTTCAAATTACCTGTGACCACCCCTGTGCCTAGTCCAATAAATCTCGCAACCTGTATAATTAATCCAATTAAGATGCAAATAAATTTAAGACTGATGCAAATAACATTAGCCATACATACCGATCGAAAGTGTCTGCTATATCATATAGCCCAAAGTTATTGATTTATTTTCCTATATTTTATCTATCGTAGTTAGAGTACATCGATTTTATTATACACATGTATTGATATAAATAAAGTTGTGTTTAGAAATAAAAAATATCCAAAAGTGGAGACGGTTTTCGTATGTATTTGGAAAACATTTTCGGAGCAGTATATTATTTAGGAGCACCCTATTTGTTCCTTTATATATACTTATTAAAAATATTCTAAAAAAAAATTAAATTTATATAGGGACTGATCCCGAAAGTCTCTAATGTTTAGTATTTTTTAAACAGTATAGTATTTTTGTGGAAGTGTATTTCTTTCGATGCTACATACGTGGTTTGTAAATCTCAACTGGTTCAATCAGCTGGATAGGGAAGCACACTTTAATTTGTTAGAATTTGAAATCGCTCGACCTTTACGGGATAGGACGGGCGGTTGCTCTACCTATACCTATTAAACATTTAATTAATTAAGTTGTTTTTTAGAAGAAGATGATGTTATTGGAGATATAGGTTCTGGTATTTATAGTCTCCTATAGTAAATCTAGGTGTTCATACCTTATGGGGTCTGCAAACACTAAAAATTGTCATTGCACAAAGTTAATAGACCCTTATATGTTTTCATTAAAATATATTGACTAAAGATTTAAAGTAATACTACGCTTCATTTGGCTACCACCAAATGCTTCAAGATTGACGTAAACATGATGTTTACAGGTAGCGGTTTCTATACGGGTGGCCCGATTGGTGACAAACTTATATAATATTTGTTAAGCGTGTAACATTTGAGTGACCTTCAGTTAGAATTGCAGCAGTCATTTAAATAATACGCAAGTTATACTAATTAAATCATGACGTATTCTTAGTTTCAAAAATATTTCTTACACCTTCTCCCGCCGTGAAATTGTAACCGACTTTAAACTATATGACGTTCGCAAATGTTAACATATCCAGTTATATGACATCTATTTATAATGGCGTGGTGTTGGATCTGGATATATTAACATATGTCGTTGCAGCAATAAAATCCAGTTGCATTGGGCTTCCGTACGCTTACCAAACGACTATCTATAATTATACCGTAGAAATATAAGTTATATTTTTAATTTTGCATGTAAATTTTATAATTGGAACAACTAACTGAGAAATTGGAATTGAATTACACGGATAGATTCACTTTAACGTTAAAGAAATCAACTTAAAAGACCGTGCTTGCGTTTTGAGAGTGGGGTATACTGAATGGATACAATTCTTCGGTAAAACTTACACCCTAATCTCATTCGATTAACTCCAGTTGATATTTTATAAACAGGTTTATATTGCTATTTAGTATTATAATATATATAAAGACTAAACGTTTAGACAGCCAAGTCTATATATCACATAACCCATACTACTCATAAGGAATACTATCTATCCAACTGTGTTTTACTTAAGAATATAGCCTAATAACCGAGGTGATATTTAAAAGTCCCCATTTCAAGTCAGGGGTGACAGAACATATCAAAGTATAGTTAAAAGTTTATTATGTTTACTTCAATATGACGTACTATATGATCCAATAAAATAAATCTATTCAAAATCATTTCGTTTTATCTTTCAGCTTAATAGGGCAACATTTAGTTTAATTGATTGAAATTAGTAAATAATCTGTTCATTTACCTACAGTCAATCATTCGATTTTTAATCTGGTTATTACTTAGGGTCCGTCTTATCTGTTAATTGTTCATTAATTACTAACAATGACTTTATGTTGACAGCTCCTATCTGTAGACATCTTCTACAAATCTTAACCTGTCACAAAATTGACAATCGGAGTACATCAAATGCGGCATATCATGTTAATATGCATATAATATATATAGATATATTTATATTTATATATATCTATATATGTATAGACAGTAGTTTAAAACACGTTGATTTGTACCTTTCTCTGTACTCTAGTAATAGGTATTCTAGTTATCATATTAAACTTGTAACAAACCTACAAGTACAACTGAATTGATCTCGTTGTATTTGAGATCCTCTAGATTTTATAATATTTGTAAAATTAAATATATAGTTAAACAATAAAACTATTATTTAAACCCTGAAAAAAGAACTCCTTAATTTCATTCAATGCATTTCAATTATAATTGTCTTGATTTGTTATTATCTATGTTCTAAATTGATACTCTTTGTGCATCTGACATTTGAACTATGCATGTGATAAAGGGAATATGATCTTCGGTGTGCCCTATCTTTGATTTTCCTTGTACCGTTTATCAGATCAATGACAGCGGGCACTGGGTACCAACGCATTTCTTATCAGTCCACGCACAAAAAAAAAAGGGCAGCAACAGCAAACATCAGAAATGGAAGAGGAAAGTTGGGGGAAAAATTGTTAATGTCGAGATGGGGCACTGTTATTGATACTATGTTAAGCGGACAGGTTAGAGTTTAAGTGATAACGAACGAGTTCGCAGTACGGAGTACGGACAACAAGATTATGGAGCTGATGAACTGAACCCGCGCATTAAAACCTCACTAAGTATAATAAGAGTGGGGGGCAAGTTAAAGTTTTCCAAAATTACAATTTTTAATGCCAACCACACTGTACAAAATCTTATATATATATGTATATATATATTTGTTGTTTTAAAGGCATTGACCGCTCATCAATATAATAAATATAATAAGGCAGCGTGAGATATACTGATTGGGTCCAGTTGCCGATCGTAGCTGATCGTTCTAAAGGATGCAACAATTTATTTCGCTCTGTGCATCTATTAACAATAATTTTGTATATGAGGTGCAGTAATAATTCATGCTGTGAAGTGTTAAAGTAAATACTCATACATATTTATACCATATATATATATACCATATATATACCATGTATGTACTTGAGACTTCATTCTTTATATGCGTTGTTTTTCCTGTCTACTAGCACTACTGCACAGCACAGTTTTCCTTCGAGTGATCAGTTGTTATCAAGTCGGCATTTCGAGCGGTTCGTAAACGGAACAATGCATAGAGGAAAGTCAATGCAGGACTATAGTGGCTATATATGCTTGTAGACTCATATATCATATAGTATAATAGGGCAAACAAAGTATCGATGTATAAATAATACGTCTGCCGCATTATCAGTGGAAACTTGTGAAGCAAAGAACTTAAGACAAGGTGCATTATCACAAAATAACTTTACAGAGATAACCTACTTGAACCTAAAAAGTTTAATCGATTTCAAGCAGACATATAGACCGACGGATCAAAAGATATGCTATAATTATTGAACCCGGGAGCACCTTGCGCTCTATGCAAGTAATTTTTTATGTGATTCATTTTTGTGTTAGTGAAAAAAAAAACCGACAAATAAAATATATTGTTTAAGCCGCATTGTAAGGTTAATCTACAGTAAGTTTTTCGTTCTGGACAATTACGAATACATTAGGAAATAAGCGTAAAATCTTAACAACTAATTGCACTTAAAATTATATGATATTCTATACTGAAGATAATTGAAACTTCAACATGTATGAGGTATAAGGTAAGCGAATAAACTATTATAATCACAGATTAATGTTATGTTGCAATTATTTGCAACATTTTGAAGTGTTTGTATCACTTGATCAGGTGAATGGTAATATATTTCGTAATGTCAAAATCAAAATAAACAGTTTGGAAAGATTACATTTTGTACTTAATTTACCTTGTTGCAATAGTTTATTGTTTAACCCATTTAATATTTGACAAAATTTTATTTTGTTTACAAACTACATACAGGAGTCACCAACCTAATCCATTCGTTGCCTCTATGTAAATTCTCAATTTGGAATTATAAGATCCGTAGAAACACTTGTGTATAACTTTTCCATTTAAAGGATAGTTTTCATTTTCAGATTTTAGTAAAGGTTTTCGGAATTGGATAGATAATAATGCATATGCATAGATAAAGATATTTTTTGTATGAATAGCTTTGAGTTAATTATCGGCTCTATCTAATCAAGTGGCACGTGTTATTAAAAAGGACTACAAATAAATGCAATTTGCAAATCTTGTATAATAATTTGTTTACAGGAATAATGGCATAATGAAAAAATGAATATTTTCGTTGAATTTAATCCTTAATTTATTAAGCTATTTCCTAAACTATATTGATTAAAATTAGGTATATTTTAAGTAAATGTAATAATAATTACAGCCCTGTTGTCAGAGTGGAAGTTTTGTTTGCTAAGAGAAAAATTAACACGATTAAGCTCAACCAGAATTATCAAGTAAATAACAGATACTATGTGCGCATATGTATAAGGCTTTAGTATCTACAAGTCTACTCAATTGAAAATCAAATGAATATGGTGAACAGCTGGATGATACCAGAATACATTTAAACACACACACACACATGAAACTCGTGAAAGAAATTAATGATATTTATTATTGACTAAAAATATGCTCTTAGTTATAATGATCCAGCACTTACAACATTATTGAATATGATTAACAATCATATATATAGATACTAGATTACATATGGTATAGAAGTCAAAGCAGGAAGCAGGAATACTGAACTAAAAATGCAGACCTTATCCCATAATATATTATATATCTTTAAATGTATAAACATTCGATCAATCGATGGAAAACAATTACCAAACAAACATTTGATACCCTTTAGTGCTGAATTAGTAAAGAATCTCAATAAGATTTCCAGAAGTTTGAGAAAAAATTGAGAAATTTGCATGAATTTATCATCTATGTATGCGCATTTTATTTAAGTTTCCCCTATCTATTCTTGCTAAGGTGATCTGTTTAGCATTTTATCACGTTAGTATATAATTATTAAAGAGTAATCTGCGTGCTTGATAAACGTGTAAAGTATTTTGTTAAAAATACTCATAGCTTGATATGACTTAATTTCATATATCAGTTCTTCAATACTTTGATAAATTTTTTAATTACGTATACAAAAAAACAAATGAGATATATAATATACATGTATATACTTAATTGGCGTTTAATAGATATGTGCTTGACCCATGTAAATAATGACTGGATTTAGTCTAGTTACAATGATTAAATACAAATGTAAAGACAAACAGTGTGATAGAATGTCAATGAGTTAGGTTGTAGTTTTATGTGACGTTTCTACTATCAAGGGGAACCAGTCGAGACGAGTGCAACACCTGAGAAAGAATGCATAAGGAAACCTGAAACGATATTCTAAAAACATTTCAGTTTCAACCGGCGATCTGTGTGTGACATGATCGGAAAACAGCGCATTGCCTTGACCAGCTTACTGGGTCTGATGTTTGCTTCCTTTGGACTCATCTATGTGCTCAATTTAGAGCGTATACAGCATAGCACCATGGAATGGGTGAGAGCAAAATCGATTAACATAATGTTATATAAAATTGATAAATCGTAATATATGTTCATTGAATTCTATAGCTCATGGTGCTGCAACCCAACTCGTTCCTCACAAATCTGTGGCAAACGCCCAACCTAGGTATCACCATTAAAATCTATATCTTCAATTGGACGAATGCAGAGCAGTGGAATATGCCGAACGTGAAACCTCGCTTTGAGGAAATCGGACCGTACATCTTCTCCGAGAAAATGCAAAAGATCAATATCACGTGGAATACTGAGAATTCAACTGTCTCGTACCTACGCAAAAGCAGATTCACCTTCCACCCGCAGGAGAGCGGTGCCAAATTAACCGATATTATTGTAACACCCAATACCCTCAACATTGGCATTGCCCACAAGTCAAGGAAATGGAGCCCTATGCTACGAACGCTCATGTTATTTGCTGTGAATATGTATGGTAATGATCCGACCCTTGTACGAGAGGCCGATGATTGGCTCTTCAGGGGATTCGACTCGGCCCTCATTAAAATGAGCAAAATTGTGCCCACGCGCATGCTGCCAGAGCTGCATTTCCCCTACGAACGCATAGGGTATGCCTATCCGGTAAGGTTTGAACTTCATTTGCGATAGTGTATCGGTTGAAGTGTCAGTGTTTATCGATAATTAAGCCATAGGATTGTTTCAATCATGATCTATTCAAATGCAAAATGACCTGAACCGTCAAACGGTTTTTACACTGTTATATCACGGTAAAAACCAAGCAACGATACAATCAATTACAAGTCGGTTTAAATAATTCCGGTTCGTTGCATTACAAATTATTAATTTATATAATTTAAATTGTTGTTGTGCTATAAGCACTATTATAGTGTTGAAATACTTATACTTAGTGTTAAAGTTTGTACACAAAAACATATATAGTGAAAACTAAGCTAATTAGTTGAAACTAGAATATCAATTAGAAGATGTACCAACAAAAAGAAATCGCAGGACTTTCTTGGTTATCTGATCGGTCCTTTTTGACTGTTTCCCGCTTATTGTTAATTACCGCCAATATTTACATTTAAAGAAGGTCTCTCAAGCGGAGACTTCTTTTAGTTGTATAAATTGTCATGGCAACGGAGATGCAGTTATAACTAGTGATATCTATCTTCGCGAAATGTATACCGGCATGCCAACTTAGCGCAACAGAAATTCATACGAAAAATACTACAAAAATACAAATTCGATAGATCGGATTTCGATAAAAGCCGGCATTGTTCGATTGGAGAGAGCGCCGAGTTTATTTGTTATACTTGTACAGCTTTTCTTAATTACAGACTGTGATAATAATTAGAGATAAGAATGAATGAATTTTATTTAGTGCAGTGCATTTATACGATTGTTTATTTTCTTCTTCAACTTTAACAGCGCAACGAAAGTTCGGAAATTTATGGCTACCATAATGTGTATACGGGTCGTGATGACTTTAATAAATTGGGTCAAGTGGCGCGTTGGCGGTACAACAATATTTCTGCTTCTTTTCCACACTGTAAACTTGAGGGTAGCACCGGTGAATTTCATCCGATACCATTGCGAAAGGGAGAATCGATCACTTACTTTCTTCCCGATCTATGCCGTGCGCTACAGGTGGACTACGCGGGCACGACTATTTTCGAAGGTATCGAGGCCTACGTCTATAGGGGCAGTAAGCGAAATATGGCAAATGGTATGAAATTGATATGTTTTTGAATATTATTATTGAAATAATAAGAAATTGTATGCTTTTCTAGGCACTGATAATCCTGATAACAAATGCTACTGCCGGGGTAACTGTGAAGAGGTTCGGTCTGGAATAATGAATGTGTCAGCGTGTTGGTATGATGTGCCGGTGTTTGTTTCCTACCCACACTTCTATAATGCCGATCCGTACTATGTGGATGCAGTGGAAGGCATGAAGCCAGACAAGGACAAACATGAAATGGTTGTAATACTTGAACCCACAACAGGCATGCTTTTGGACATCAAGGCGACTATTATGGCCAGTTTATTAATGGAAACTCGACCACAATCGTAAGCACAACTAATGATATATTTGCGTCTTATGTTGGCAATGCCACTGAGTTTAAATTTATTTGTAGCACATATCGTGACAGGAAGTCAGAACCCACGTTCTTTCCTCTTGTTTGGATTGAGTACAGTGTTCGCATATCACCGGATCTGCTCTTCTATGTTAAACTATTGCCCATATGTCGAGTCGTTGGTCAAATTTTGGGTTCCCTAGTTACAATACTAGGTCTTGGATTACTCTTCTATTACCCACGCAAGCTCTTATTGCAGAAAAAGTATATGCGTACAATCGATATATCCAATTTGGAGAATCGTATGCAAGCCAACTTAGCGAGTCCCGAACTCAAGAACTACACAATCGAGGACTCGCCATTGCTCGTTGGACAGTCATTTAGGGGGAAATCGGAAGATTCGGCACATGCAAGCTGAAAGAACTCGTTGTTTTAGTGTACATCTAAGTTAGATATAATATAATAGGGATATATGTTTAGTATTAATGTTTTAGATTTTAAACACTTGTGACTCATTGTGTTGCTAAATTAATAGAAATATAATATGTACAAAACTAGAGGATCTTTGTTCCTTGATTATTATAAGCAAACGGTCCACGTTGGATCGATTAAGTTGGTATATTATATATAGTATATATTGATTAAATGAACTTTTTGAATTCGATATGCAATTCTAAGTTGAACCAGTTCTATCTACTGTTACAATTCCAATTATATTTTATGTTAATTTCAGATCGAATGATACAATAAATATCAAAAGCAGCAATTAATTTATAATATTTGCACGTTAGGTTTGCTTACATTTCATATTCCTATGCTTACATATATTCTGGTATAGAATATCTATATCTAAATATTTATATACCTGTATGTATGGTGAAAATCGTAATCTAATCGCTAACGAAGTTATCTCTACCTTTTCACATTTATAGGGTAAAAATCACATTTTTTAAGTAAAAATCATATTTATATTGTCAAGCAATCTGAACGTTAGTTCATTGTAATCGCCGGAATATTGTGAAATATACGAAAGCAACGGATCTTCAGGCCTCAGGGAAATAAAAAACACCTAAAGATAAAGGCATGTATATGTACATATACTGTGTGGAGGTTAGGTGAAATAAAAATCCGCTTATACATATTGGTTGATAGTCGCACATTGTGCATAATATACTTTATTATTATTGAGAGTTATGACAGCCAAAGTTCAATAAACTGAGTTGATAATTGAAATTGAGAATTCTGCATAGAATATATATTTACCTGTTTGAATGAAATGGGCTCCAATTAATGTATGGCTATACTATACTATACGTAGTCCGAGCATACCATATAACATAATTAATCACATCATATAATTGGAAATAAATTCCTTAAAGTTAACCAAATAACAAGAAAAAAAACCTCGATAGGGCAGTTTCTGATAAGGCAATCTCTACCAAAGAAAAATAATAAGTGTATAAACAAACTTTCATATAAAAAATACTTACAAATTGTCCGATAAAATATTAAAACGCTCACTGATCAAATGAACCGCTAAAAATTCATTTAAAGTTGTACAAAACATCGCAGCGTAACCGTTTCAAATCATCAGAGAGCAAAAATCTCATAGAAATGAGAAATTACCGTTTGGCTCACACGGAACCGGTTTTGTTATGGCTGACTGAGAGCATGCCATGGAGAGGGAGAGAAATACATATTGAGCATAAGAGAGCTGACAGATAATGCGTATTGCATTCGCTCTGTTTACGCTCTGACGTTGCGCTGTACAGGGTATAGTACAGCTGATACTTCAATTGGACTACGTTTGGTAACACTTGATTTAAATACCAGGGTCTCTTTTGAGAAATATATTGAAAATGTACACTTGGCTATCGAATGTAATGTCGTCATTGAAATACAACAAAAATACCAAACGAAAGTAAATGGGAATTGCACAATAAATCGTATATGTACTAATGTTAGGGTATGTCAACGTGTACTCATTGTCAATAACACTCTTCGTTTTCTATACAGAATTTGTGCTCTCTCTCTCTCTCTCTCTCTTGCTGCTGCTATCTCGCTGCTTGCTTCGCTTCACAATTTCAGTCGCAGACCAGGCCCAGTGCCGATCAGACGTACAAAGTGAACTGCGCATGGCCGTTTCGTTGGGTTCAAGATCAAGTTAACGGTGCGTTGTTGTCTAGTGATTAAAACGAACGCGCGCGAGTGAGACAGCGAGAACGCAAGAAATAGACGCCGCAATAGAAATGCCTCGAAACCAATGCGCCTGCAGAGTTAAACCGTATATGAATTTGTATTGAGTGCCAACGTTTGTCGTTGAATAATTATACATTAATCGTGTAATTCAAATCGAAGCCAATTCGTCGACTATTTGAAAATTAAGAATGCAATTGCAAAATGACAAACAAAACGAAACTAAAGACGAAGCAGTAGAAGTGTCTAGTGTTAAACAGAATCGCGAACGCAGAAAGAAGTAAAACAACGCACAACAAAAAGAAGAAAAAACGTAAGAAAATTTCGTATAATCTCGCTACGCACATCACGCATACACATGTGCGTGAACAAGATAGAGAGAGTGTGAGAGTGAGAGGCAGAGGGAGTGAGATAATGTGAGAGCAGAAAAAGACATGGCGGGACGCATGAGAATTGAACGAAGAGTGACGAATGAACATGAACATGAACATTCCTGTTAAAACATTGTTTTGCAAATCATAAAACAAACATTCAGCCGGGGCTGTTGTTCTCTTTTATTGTCTTTCATATTCATAAAGTGATAATCGCAAAAAAAAAACCCTCTGACGCATCGTTTAGTGAGTTTTGAGTTGTGCATATCGAATCGAATATATATATATGTTTAAACATTTATGTATAAAACGGAAACAAATTTTGTTTCATTTTGGCACAGGGCAATGTTTTTGTGCTATTTATAGCCGCAATATGTGGTACTAACAAAAAACAAAAAAAAAAAAATAAATGAAAACATTTGCTCTAAACATAGCGTAAAGCGCAAAAAAAATGTCAACAGGTTGCGGAAGTGAACAAAGCAATAATTTAAACAATTTTAGTACAGACAATAAACACCAAAAACTATTAATTTTTTTTTGGATATTTATTTTGTTTATTGTTTAACAAAAGTTAATATTTTTGAAATGGTTTGCTATAATTAACGTGAAATGCAATTTATTTTTAAATGAGTCTCTATGACGAAAGTGTTGGAATTCTCGTCGTTAATTCTCTCTCTACTATCTCTATCTCCATATTTCTCTTTCTTTCTCTCTCTACTATCTCTTTCTCTATCTCCGTCTTTCATTCTCTCTTCATCACTGTCTTTATCTCCCTCTTTTTTATCTCTCCCTCCTTTTTTGTTAGCACAAATGAGTTAACACTATGATAAAACATATCATAATCTGTGCAAATAACTTGTGAAGTAATCAGACCACTTTAGACCATAAATGGGCGTTGGTCTGTGGGCGTGACTTGTCAAATGCGGGGCGTAAATAAAACTGCAGCGAGAGCTGGACGAATAGGGGGGGGGGGAGAAACAGGTTTTCCAATATGAAAAACATTTAAATACTTTAACCTTGTTACGTGTTCAACAACAATCAAACGAAACGCACGTTCAAACATAGGAATTTAATGCATACACACACACATAAACACTTTAATATATATTAATTACTGTAGAAATACTTTAATATCAACGACTATAGCCATAGCCGCCCGCTCCCAAAAATTCAGGGCTAAAGCTAAAGCCCCCCAAAAAAAAACAGGTTTTATTTTAAAAGCCTTGCGAAACCATGAACCGAACGCATAAAAAAAGCTTTTATTTTGAACTCACTTAAACGTCGAACAAGTGTAAATAATACCATAATGAGTAATTCATATTGATATGCCTATTGTTGTTGCAATTTTAATGCGTATTCAAATTGTTTTCTATTTTTAATTACGACGTAGACAAAAGATTTGATCTCAGTATTCGATTCGTTTAAGGCGAGCTCTAGTTCTCTCTCTCGTTCTCGTTCTCTGTCTTTCTCTTTCTCCCACCCTCTCTCTCTCTTTCCCTCTCTCTCTCTCTCTCTCTCTCTGTGTG
>JBANCZ010002301.1:0-16342 GCA_037040025.1 Sphaerogastrella javana | reverse complement strand
ATTACAATAAGAACAACAATGGCCAAAGAGAAGCAACAACAAAAGCAGGAACAGCCTAAGGAAACTGCAAGAAATCCGAAGGAGCCCATCAGCAAAGATGATAAATTCAGTGCCAAATATTGCATGGGTCTTGTCGAGTGAGTTCCACATTGACAAGCTAATGCTTTAACATCTAACAGTTATACTCAACAGAAAATACGACTACGAAAACTATTTGAGCACATTGCTGCTTCCAGAGGACTTACGTCCAGCAGCATTTGCTCTGCGCGCCTTCAACGTGGAAGTCTCGCGTTCTGTCAGTGCTCAGGTAATAAATATAATTGTATTTTGAAATTAAAATTAAACTTCATTTGTGTTTTCAGCTTAGTGAGCCACAAATAGCAAAATTACGCCTTAAATTCTGGTACGACTCCATAGATAAGTGTTTTGAAGGTGACAGTACGAAGTCATATGTAAAGGATCAACCTGTTTTGCGCGAACTCAAACGCACTGTGGGATCCCGGAAACTAAATAAAATATATCTACGTCGACTGGTTACTGCACGTGAACGTGCTCCAAATCAGGCATTCGAAACACTACGCGATCTTGAGGACTATGCTGACCAGACATGCTCCTCTCTGCTGTTGCTACTGATAGAGTTGAGCGGTGTGCGTGATATACAGGTGGACCATGCCGCCGCACATTTGGGCAAAGCGCAGGGCATAGCAATGCTACTACGTGCCATACCCTTGGCTGGTCGCCAGCAGGCGGTCTGTATACCGCTCGAAGTGCTGGTCAAGCATGGTGTCAGCCAAGAGCGTGTGCTACGCAGTTCACGCGATGATAAGGGCGTGGAGGAGTGCATCTTTGAGGTGGCCAGTGCAGCGAATACGCACATCAAATTGACAAGACAAATGCTGCCGCATGTGCCGCCAAATGTGCGCAGGATATTCCTACCTGCCGTTGCCACCGATGGCTACTTGGATCGCTTGCGACGTGCCCACTTTCTGTAAGTGCTATCACAACATTGCATAATCAAAATTGAAATTATTAATGTGTGTTTTTATTCCAGCTTAACTCATCCGAGTTGCATGAAACGAGACACCCTGTTGCCTGCGCGCCTCTTCTGGAAGACTTTGTTTAACAAATACTAATAAATTGTTTATTTAATGATCTGTTCAAATGTTGTTAATTATTAAAGAAACTACATAAATTTGAAAATTCATTTGGCTTTTGTTTATCAAAAGGATCGATAACAATGCGATAATCAAGTAACGAGTCCTAATTATCGATACCGATACTTTGCGTGATTACGGTGCGACTTGAACTTAGCGCGGTGTAATCTCTTTTTAGTACTTGGTGTTAAAAGCAGAGAGTAACAATATTTAATATATATTTAATATAAAAAATGTGCTTAAATTATGAATTAAATGTTTTTATTAATATGAATGTGCCCATTGTGTGTTTAAATTAAACGAATCGCTATACGGAGCCGTGTGCCAAGTCGCACGTCGAAACTAACCGTATTAAGCTGAATTAATGTATTATATTTAAAATTTTATGGTAAGTAGATAAACATTAAAAACAAATCTCTGCAAATGTTGCACCTGCCAAATGCTATTGTCTTGTCTAAAGTAAATAGAAATATATATATATATATATAAATATATATAAATATGTATGTAAAACTATATGTATTCATATCTATATGTAAATAATATTTGCATTTTCGCCATCTTTGAATTTAGTACATGGAAACTACATGCATACATACATACATACTTACACTGTAAAGGTTCGCATATTACGCTATATGTATTAAGAAGTAACGGAAAGTTCGCCCCCTCTCTTTCGCTCACGATACACACACACTTGCAGCACTAAGCTGGATCATATGCAGAGCAACAAGGAAAGCAAAATGCAAGCAAGATTTACAGTTAACTCTATACAGTAAAAGACGAATCAAAAGAAAAAGAAAGAAGAAGAAAATGCCGCTAAACAAAAAGTACAGAGTACAACAACAAATAAAGCGAAGGGTTAAGAAAAGAACAAGAAATTTATAATAACCGACGAAAAGAGATTAAGGTTAAAGCAACACCAAGTAAATGAAATATAAAGCACAAACAAACGAGAAAAGAAAAAAACAAACACACAATAAATATATTATACTAAATTAATAAAAGCATAAAATACCAAATAAATCAAGCATAAAAATCTTAAAAAAAAAAAATAAATAATCAAAAAAAAAATATATATAGTTAACAAGAGGAAAAACTAAAAAAAAAAAACTAAATATATTAAAATAAAAAATTTAAAAAAAAGAAATAGTTAACAAGAGAAAAAACCAAAAAAATTAAAAATAAAATTAATAATATAATAATACATATAAACAATATACGTTTTGAAATTAATTTAGCCCTAAGTAGAGAAAGAGAATAAAAACACAAACAAAACGCTTTGAGCACCTTTTGATGGACATCTCAAAGTCCTAGAAGCCAATATTCGAAATCCAACTTGGCTATGTACTCGAACAGATCTGAAATGAAGATCTTTGGCTCAAATGTTGTTGTTGGCAGTGGAGGAGATGCTGCTCCCGCTGCCGCTAATGCTGGTGGAACGGTATCAACACCTCAGCAGCAGCAGCAGAGGGATTACCGCTGCGGCTTACAGATGAAATACAATAAGTTTAATAACAATAAAAATAAAAATGCAAATACTTTGCGTCAGTCAAAGTATAATGCCAACAATAACAACAACAACAACAACAGCAGCAGCAACAACAATAGTAATAATAATAACAGTAATGATAATAAAAATGCCAAGCGGCAGCAACATATGCACAACAACTACAATGTGCACAGCTATGCACGTAAAAAAGATCACGGAAGCCAGCAGCAACAGCAACAACATTCGCCCTACTATCAGCAGCAGCAGCAAGAACGTACATCAAAGCTGGCAAATAATAATAACAGCAACAGCAACAGCAACAACATCAACAGCAACAACATCAACAGCAACAACATCAACAGCAACAACAACAATGTGTTGATGAAAAATCAAAATATCATTGATGAAGTCACCAATGACAACAACAACAATAATAATAATAACAGCAATAGTAACATTAGTAGCAACATCACTGATAGCAACAACAACAACAACAATAGCAACAAAAATATGCAACTCAAATCCATGTGCAACATAAACAAAACCTCGCACAAGGAACGCAATTCGCTATCATCCACAACGGATTCATCAAGCTCAACGGTTTACTATCGCACCTGTTCGGAATCATCTGTAAAACAAACATTGTCAAACACCAGCACCGGCAGCACCATCGAGAACAGCAGTAACAGCAGCAGCATTAGCAACATTAGTAACATTAGCTGCAGCAGCAAAGAGGATGAGCTGCAACCACAGCAGCAACAGCACCAACAACAGCAGCAGCAGCAGCAGCAACAACAACCGCAAAGTTCACCAACAATTGTTGAAACTGAATTGCCGCAAAAGTCGGCAAAGCTTATAAACAGCACAAACAGCAAGAGTCAAAGATCAAGGCAACAACCGCTATGTTTCTGGAACACAAGCTATCCGCAACAGCCAATGATGCAGCAAAAGGAAGTATGCCTTAATGAATTGATTCTATTTTGTTTAATGATTTACTAAACAACACTCTGTATATTTCAGGAACAGTTAAAGGCAGTGCTGGCCGCACAGAAGGAGTCAGAATTGGCATTGGCAGCAGCAACAGCTGCAGCCGCAGCGCCGGCAACATCGAACGAACAGCGTTATTATCAGTATTATCCAACGCCCAAACAGATAACCATTGCGTCGTTTTTGCAAAAGGAACTATTGCCTGACACGGGCAAGATTAATAACCAGCAACAGCAAACGCAGCAACATCACCAGCAGCAGCAGCAACAACACCACCACCACCATAACCACCATCACCACCATCAGCAACACTCACAACACCAGCAACAGAACACAGTTGGGTATCAGCAACGCTATCGTAATGCCAACTACAACAACTACAATGGCTATCAGCAGCAGTCGCAGCACAGCACATATCATGCACACCAGCAACAGCATGCACAGCAGCAGCAGCAGCAACAGCAGCAGCACCATCATCATCAGCATCATAATTATAATCACAATAGTCACAATCATAATCACAGTCATCATAATATGAATAATTTTCGGCGAAACAGGAAGCTACACTATAATAACAACAATAATAATAATAACAACAACAATAATAACAATAATAATAATAATAATAATAATAGCAATACTAATAATAATAGCAATACTAATAATAATAGCAATCATAATAGTAATAATAATAATAATAACACAGCAGTAAATGCTACACAAAAGTCGCATGACATTTTACCGTCGAACAACATAAGTGGCACGCAATCGCATCGACGCCTTCAACATGGAATTGCTGGAACAAATGGCAATAATGGTTACAGTGGCGGCAAGAATGGCTATTATCAAATGCGTCAACAGCAGCAACAATATCATTCGCCGGAGCATCAAAATTTTTATAATCTAACCTATGTGAATGTGGATGTGCAGCCAACAATTACACCATCCGCAGCAGCACCAGCAGCAGCACCACCACCACCAGCTCCAGCTCCAGCACCACCCATATCAGCACCAGTGGCAGCAACGGCTACTCTATTAACAGTGCCAGCAACAAGTGCAGCATCTGTGGCTGCCATCACTGCGCTGCCATTGGTAACAACGAACGATGGTAGTATAACGCCAACGCCAGCTAACATTGCGATTCCTGCTGTGACAGTAACAGCTGCAACAACGCCTATACAAACTGTTGCTGCAAATATATTTTTGCATCCACCGCCAACGCTGCAAATACTTGGTCCTGGCCTGCTATCGCCAGTGACGCCTCCGCCGGAGGTGCTCATTGCGACGCCCACAAATATGATCAGTTGTGCACAACTAGACGAGGCTGTTACAGCAGCGGCAGCCGTCAATACGAGCAACATTAGTATCAGTAGCATTAGCAGCACCACCAGTAATTGCAGCAACAACAATCATAGTAATACTCATGGTGGCAGCAACAACAGCAGCTGCAATAATATTGTTGAAATGGCAGGAGTCATACCATTACCCAGACACAGCTTTGCCACCTTGCCGTTCATAATACAACAGCCCCATCAACAACAGCTGCCTCAGCAGCAGCAGCAGCAGCACCAACAACAACAACAACAACAACAATACATCTATAACAATGGGGAACAACAAACGCAACAACTGCAGCAGCAGCAGCAACAGCAACAGTCACATCAACAAATGTTCTTCTTTGGCGAAAGCATGGCCAGCAACAATGGCAACAACAACAACTCAACGGCTGCTTGGACTAACACCAATTCACCCTGCTATACAGCTGTTTTTCGGCCAAGTCCCAGCAGTATTTCTGGCGTCTCAACGCACAATCGCATCCAAATCCATCATGCGGTATCACCTGCCTCATCCACTTGCTCCCTCGCCAGCGAAGCACAGTGGGTCAATCAAAATCGGTATGAACACAAATTTGATATACATATATATATATATACAGTCGACTCTCGATAATTCAAACCTTCAATAATTCAAACCTCTCATTAATTCAAAGCTAGCATCTCTTAATATTTGATATTTTTGTTGATTATTATATCTATTTTAATAGCATCTCTTGATATTTCAAACTCTTTCCTTACATTTTTATGTTCTCGGTAATTAATTCGAAGTACAAATTTAGTGTCATTAAAAAACCACGCCATAATTCGAACTAATCGCCGTCGAATACTCTATAGTTCGAATTTAAAGAGAAAAAGCGGCAGATTGATTGCCGATATTCGCAGAATTGTTGAGTTAAACAGAATTGACCTACGCATTGTGCAAACTCATTTGAGACAAACGCGCGCATTAGTTTTTATAGTAATGCTTCATCAACTGTTGGTCCTTTATCGATATGCACACTGATAAATTTGTTTCTGAAAAGACAAAGTTAATCGATAGATCACAACCTTTGCCTGAGGTGTCAGTTGAGGAAGCAAAATCTTCATTCGATACCTTGAAAAACTTCTGCTTCCAAAACGAATGTGATGAAAAGCGTTCCAGTTACTTTTTCATTTAAAATCCATTATTGAGCAGACTAAGCAGCAGCAAAGGATCTTTAAAACAAACAAGTATAACTCAATATATACATGAATGTATGTACATATCTCTTAATATTTGTATGGAATAAAATGTTGTCTCTAAACTTTATAGAACACGAACCATTTGATAATTCAAACTGTCGATAATTCGAAGTGTTTTGAAGGTCCACTGGAGGTTCGAATTATCGAGAGTCGACTGGATATATATTAATAATTTCAATCGTTGTCCGTTTGTCATAGATGCATAAATACCGAAATTTCCGATCTTAAATGTTTAGTTAATGGATCAATAGTTTGCAATGAATTTCTGCATAGAGGTGAATCATACGATGAGGGAGCGTAGCTTTGTACTAACTAATTAAAAAATAATAGCTATTCTTTAAGAAACAGAAACGAATTCTTATAATCAGTCCTTTGTTCTTTTTGCCTACGGATTTGGAGAACTTAATTACATTGTTCTGTGTTTAGGTCTATTATGATAGATGAATTCATTTAGTTTGTCTTTCAGTTAGAGCCAGTAATTTCGCTGTAATAATTTCTCTTACAGCAAAACTACCAATACACAGAAGTCACTAATCATTAACTATATAA
This sequence comes from Sphaerogastrella javana, assembly GCA_037040025.1. Taxonomy (NCBI): domain Eukaryota; kingdom Metazoa; phylum Arthropoda; class Insecta; order Diptera; family Drosophilidae; genus Sphaerogastrella; species Sphaerogastrella javana. The sequence continues at coordinate 9,602 of JBANCZ010002301.1, read as the reverse complement.
TGAGGAGCTTTTAATAGACAAAAGAAAATGTTGGTAGACGAATAAATGGACGCATTGAGCGTTCAAAAGATTCAGTAGAGCGTTATCGTTCATCGTATAGACATCATGCAATTGTTAATTTTTATTTTCAGGTTGACGCCCACAGAACTAGTGTCCATATCGCCCATACCAACGGTCTCTGGTCAGTTATCGCCCCATAATAGCCTAAATGGAGTATACAATGGTGGTACGTTGGCTTTACCATCGCGTCCATCAAGCACACATAGTGTTAGCGTGGTAGGACCAGGACATTTTCCACATTATTGCGGTCCCAGTTGTATTTGCGGTGGCGGTCCAGGATGGCCACCGTTTTATGAGGTGATCCTGCCGCCAGATCGTTATCTGGAACAATCACGCAACGTGGAATTGACCGTGCAACCGGAGAAGCTCTTATGCCAAAGTAAATATGATAATCTATCGTTGGACATTTGGAAGCGTTATCGTGGTGCACAGCAGACGCACTCCCTATTCAAAATGAAAATGCGACTCTGGCGTCATCTATATATCTGGGTTAACGTAAGTAACATAATGCATATGCCATGTAACATTATATTTATCCATCTATTCAGATTGCATTTCAGCAGCCATTGTTTACGCGCTATCGCATCTGTTTGGTGGGCTCGACCATAACTGGGTTTGGCATTGATACATCGGACATGGATATGTGCTTGTTGCCGGAGCATCAACCGTTTCAACAATTGCCACCAAATCATCCACAGCATCCACAGCCTCCACATCATCATCTTGGCTTTAACAATGAGCTGCGTACTGAGGCCTTAGCTACACTCAATCTGTTCCAATCGCTCCTTAAAGAAATTGGCAAGTTCAATCTTAATATACAACATTCATATATATATATATATATATAGTTTAGATGTATAGATAGTTTAGATAGATGTTAAACATGTACTAATTTTTGCATTTATTCATTGTATTTGAAGCCTTTAAGGATTTCAATCTGATTAAAGCACGTGTTCCCATATTGCGCTTCAAGGATCCGCTGCATGGCATCGAGGTTGATCTTAACTATAATAATTGCGTGGGCATAAAAAACACTTATCTGCTGCAGCTGTACGCACAGTGTAAGTTTTCATATTCTATCATCTGTTAAACCATGTTCTAACAATTTCCATATATATGTATATATATATTTTTTTTTCTTTCGATTTGATCTATCTAGTGGATTGGCGTGCTCGGCCATTGGTCGTGATTGTGAAACTTTGGGCTCAATATCATGATATTAATGATGCGAAACGTGCCACCATATCGAGCTATTCGTTGGTGCTAATGGTGCTACATTATCTTCAGTATGCTTGTGTGCCGCATGTGTTGCCCTGTCTGCAGACAATGTATCCGGAAAAATTCAATTTGAGTCAACAGGATTGTCTGGATCTGGACTTAATTGAGCACATTGAGCCATACCAGACCCAAAACACACAAACCCTGGGCGAACATCTGCTCGGTTTCCTCAAGTATTATAGCAATTTTGAGTGAGTAACCAAATTGTCATATCTATATAACTAAACGCTGAAAATTTTTGCGCTTTAACAGCTTCCAAAACAATGCCATATCCATACGCACGGGCGGTGTATTGCCAGTGCCTGCATGCCGACTGGCCAAGAGTCCCAAAAACGATGTACACCAGTGGAAGGAGCTTAACATTGAGGGTATACCATTAACTGTGAAATACTTTGGTTTCTTTGGTCTAACAATACTAATGCCATCAATTGTTGTTTTGTTCCTATTTAGAGCCATTTGATCTATCGAATACGGCACGATCCGTTTACGACACCGCCAGCTTTGAGCGGGTCAAAGCAGTTTTTATAAATTCGGCACGTCGTTTGGAGCATACGCTAGATCTAAACTCTATATTTACACCTATTAATTACACGCCCTACCACGTGCCCATGCATCAATATTCGCATCATCAACAACATCAACATCAACATCAGCAGCCGCAGATTTATATACATCCATATGCATCACATGCCACACACAATCCACAGGCACAACAGCCTTTGCCTCAAGCTCAGGTTCAAGTACAACCTCAGGCACAGGTTCAGGCTCAGGGTCAGGCTCTGGCGCAGATTCAAACGCCTCAATCTCAACAGCCACAACAGCAACTGCAGCAGCACTTGTTGAATGGAAATGGAGCGGCCAATGCATCTTTTGCTGCGCCTGTCGTACATCTTGTCTAACAAGGAAGTGATATATTTGTGTATATCCCATGTGCCCCGCCCCAACAGGTTAGTTCGAGTAGGCCAAGTAGCCTATGTTCATCCGCTCTATAAGATGAGTGATAAAACAAACAAAAACAATAGCCAATAGATCGATAGATCGCTAGATCAAAGATCTAGATCGCACACACACGCACACACACACACACACGCAAAATCAAATCCGTTCGTCCGTCCATACGTCACATCGAGCTTAAAATTTTTCAATATATTTGAATGTGTTTTTCGATTAGTTAGATAGTAAAAAGAAATTTATGTATAATGCTTTCGTAGGCATACTAAATACAATAGTATTATATATGTGAAGACTGATGCCAGTGATCAGCTTTTGTATAAACAATGCATTCACACCAAATTCGAATTTCAACGTATTCAATCTATAGTATATCGAACTGTGATATATCGAAAAGCGATTCCGTGCCAAATTCAAGCTTTCGATTAACATACGATTTTATGCATTTGCCCAACTTTAAACTGTCATTGTTTTAATATCTTTCGAAAGTTTTTAAGGCAATTAGATATGTAGGATTTATAAAATTGAACGAGCTGATAAATTATAATATATATTATATGCATAATAACATGCATCTTTTACAGCACCGCAAATATACGAAACAAAACACATAATGTACGGTGTACAAACAGAAATCTATATATAAAAACAAAACAAAAAAAAAAAAAAAAAAGAAAAACACTAACTAAAGAAAACCCGGGAAAATTTCAATATTAAAAATTAATTATAAAATTTTTTTTTTTTTTTTTTTTGTGGTAGAACTTTGTTTGAACAGTCGCATCTATATATATATATATATACAAATTTTGTAAATTCGAATTCAATGTTTGCGAAATTTATGTTGCAAATGAGCATTGAATTCGAATAGATCCTGCCCCCTATATATATTATACACCCCTAACACACCCCATACCCATCTATCTCAATCCATGTTCATCCTTGTTCATTTAAATTATTTACATTTATATATATAAAAAAAAGAGAGATTCGTAGCCCCAGGCCAAAGTCATATCAATGTATTTAATTGTAAAGTTCAGATAACTTCAGTTCTTCGCGTCAACTAATTGTAAGCATGCCAAAATTATCGATAAATGCAACAAACATCTGTAACTACTTCCATTGTTTGGCATGTATTTTGTATTCGAACATTCTAAAGAAAAAAACCAAAAACAAAAAATTTCAAAAAATATTACAAAAATGTAAACTTTACAAAAAAAAAAACCCACCCGCGCACCTGTGAAAATTCGAAAAAAAAAACCATATGTAATAGTATCATGAAATGTTAAGACATGTTAAACATAACACCAAAAACTGCAAAGCTTGGAACGATGAACGATAGAAACAGATCGATAGTTTTAAACACGATATCGTAGTATACATATTATGTACGTATAATCCAACAAACAACCAAATTTTTCCCACCAAAGCACAAGCATTGCTCGTATAAAATAAAATGCAAAATATGTTTCTGTTTCATCTTTGCAAATCAAAAATGAATATCTTTCTTTATTCAGAACTCAGTTGACATTTTGATCTTAAACAAGTGGGTTGAGGGAGGTCGTTGTACTGGGGGGGGGGAGGATTTTAAGTCACACTATTTACGTATAATAGCAAATAAAAGAATGGAAAAATCGGTAATTATTATTATTATAATTATTATTATGGTAAACAATTAACTTTTTCAATCACAAGGTATTTTCTCTTTATCTCTTCTACTATGTGTGTGTATATATATATAAACATATATATTATTGTATGTTTATATATAATATATATTTCGTATTCTTCATATATATATCTTGTAGATTGTACTCAAAATATTTTGTAAATTTTCTTTGAACTTAATTCAAATGAAATAAAATTCTCCTTTCCGCTTCATAAATTAAAAAAAAAAATTTAGTATTGGAAATTAAAAATTTATCGAAAGATTGGTTACTTTTTGAATATGTAAATATGTATGTTTATATATATATATCAAAATGAATTCGAACTGTTTGTATTAAAATGGCATTCGCCGCGATACAATTAACAAAAACTCATTACAACAGTGGCATTAAACAGATGAAAATGTTTATGGAAACGTTTGAAAGCTCGCAATCCAGTACAGAAATCACTTGAATCAAATTCGAAATGGAAATACAGAAACTAAAAAAAAAAAAAAGAAACAATAACAGAAAAATAAGAGCAAAAGTTACTTATAAAAACTGTTTCTCGTTTGTTTGTTGTTTCTTATTTTCTTTCATTTTTTTTTTTTGTACAATTTGGGGGGGGGGGGGGAATTCAGAAAGGACGGCATGTAGACGCGCCCGCAGAAAGAATCAATATCGTTGAAAATTTGTTACAAACGTAATGAATGGAGCGTAATCGGTCAATCGATATCACCATGTTACAATCGAATAGTCGATAATTCTGCCAGGAGTGCCTCAACGCGCACCGCGGCCTCCGATAGCCATTCTCGATTGCTGCGCTTTTGCAACGCTGCGCGCCTGTATTTCTATTCACTCCTCTCCTTTATCCAGCTCATTCTCCTGCTGGCTTATGGATCAATGTGCATCCATTAACTGTATGTGTGAGTTGTGTGTGTGTTGGTTGGTATGTTTGTGTGCGTGTCTGTTGGGCTATTTTATGTTTCTTTTAGTACATATGCCGTTCGTTTCCATTCGATATTCCACGCTCTTTCTCCCTCACGGTATACGCCTCTCACTCTAATCCGCGCTTCACATAGCTATCGGACATTCTGCACTCTTCTACGGAGGCGTAAGTGCCATTATTGGGTTTTTTTTAGCCTTTGTTGCCGCAAATTTCATGAATATTCCATGATCTTAGTTAGTTGTAATTATGTTCATGTGTATCTATGTATATGTGTGTGTATTTATGTATGTGTGTTTGTTTGTTTATACCACTGTATTCCATTCCGTTTGTTTGTTGTGCCCTGTTCTTAGATGTTGCTGCTGCTGCTGCTGCTGCTGCTTTTTTGTTATTTTAGATGATGCTACTGCTGCAGCTGTTGCCGCTGCCAACATCAATGCTAATGCTATTGTTGCTGCTGCTATCGCTGCTGCTGCAGCAGCTGCTGTGGCTACTGCTTCCTCACGGCTATTGCCGCCGTCTCCTTCTCCTCTGCTGCTGCTGCTGCTGCAGCCGCTGCGGCTGTTTCTGACGCTTACACTGCTGTTGCTGCTGCTGCTGCTGCCGCCGCCGCTGCTGCCGCTGCTACTGCTGCTGCTGCCGCTGCTGCTCTTGCTGCTGATGGCTTCAAAGTTCTTTCAATTTGTTTATTTGCTTTGTTGAATTTGTTGTTGTACATTGTTGATGCAATTGTGCGTGTCCTCAGGCTTCTCAGTAAGGCTGCGAGAATTGATTCATACTGCGTTCGCCCGTCTGCATTGGGAGTAGATAGATATCAGTATAATTATTATAATCAAATATATATATATATGAATACAGTTGAACCAATCTCAATTTGTTATATAGGATTAGGATTCGTTTTTTTTTTTTTATGGTATTAACAAATAACATCTCCGGGCAATTTGTTCAATCGATTCCAGTTCAATTCACTACGGATATTGTTCAAGTGAAATAATTCGGAATTTACAGCACAGATTAGATATATCTCTATGGATATTTTCGATTTGATAGATACATATCACTGGATATATATACGCTATGGCTGTATCATCGGATAAACCTACGACATTGAGGTTATATCGTTTGCAAAAAACCAAGGCATTGATATCTCATCAGTTCCACTTACCACATTGAAGGTAACATCCTGCGAGAGTAGTCCATCCATTTGTGAGATCTGACCAAAGTCTTGGGACAGCTCGGGCTGCTGGGAAAGTGCAAAGCCACTTGGCTGTGTCATCTGCAGTGACAGCGATGTCGGATGTTGGCTGAAGGGTACCGCCGTTCCTGCTGTAATGCCAGTTGATGCCGCTGCTGCTGCTGATCCTACTGTCGATGCTAATCCTGTTGCCGTTGACGTTCCTGTTGATGTGTTCACTGTTTGCAACAAGGAGGCATTCTTTATTTTGGACTGTTTGTTGCCCTTCTTGTTGGCATTGACGCCAGTTGCAGTTGAGCCGGGGGTGGGGCCAACGTTTGAGGGTGGCGAGATAAAGCCAGATTGATTCTGCATGGCACGATTCTGTTTGGCCGCCATGATGGCCTGCTGATGCTGATTGTAGAAACGTGGCGGTAGACTGCTCATGTTCATGAACATGCCCACGGGCACCGGCATATTGCCGAGGGCGGCAGCTCCATGATCATTCGATATGTAGCCAATGGAGTCGTGCAGATGGGCAGCGGTCCAGCTGGTTGCATTTGGATTGCTGCCAGCACCAGACCCAAAATTATTGTTGCCTCCGGCAGTACCGGCGGCTAGAGGACCTGTGCCGCCATAGCCCACACTTGGATTCATCATTTGGTTGGCCGATGCGGACGGGCCAGAGCCATAGCTACCATAGGGTCCACCACCATAAGGGCCGCCATTGAGAGACTGTGCCGAATTATTGGGCATTTGGCGGCCATAGCCACCGCTACGATCGTACACAGAGCCCGGGACCATTACCTCCTTGGCATCGGCCATCATGGTGGACATGAAATGGGCGCCAATGTTCATGCTGTTGACCAACTTCTTGGGCTTTTGGAAATGGATAAGGGACTCCTTCAGATTGTTCAGTGAACCCTCGACGAGCACCTTGCGATCCTTGTAGAAATTGAGCAAGTGATTCCACAATTGTTGCTTTGCCAACACCTTGGGGTTGCCCACAATGATGATGCCATATTTGGCGCGCGTTAGTGCCACGTTTAGACGACGCGGATCGTTAAGGAAGCCAATGCCTTGGCGTTCATTCGAGCGCACACACGACATTATGATGATGTCCTTTTCGCGACCCTGGAACGCATCAACGCTGGCTATCTCAATCTCCTGATAGAGTCGCGAATGCAGGCTGCCCTGGTACTGCATATACTGCACGAGATACGCACGCTGTCCCTCATACGGGGTGATAATGCCAATCTGTTCGGGCTTGACTCCCGCTTTGAGGAAACGTGTCGTTATCTTCTCCACGTTGGCCGCTTCGGTCCGGTTCAGGAATGAGGTGCCCGAACCGGCAATCTCCTCCTGACCTTGGGTAACCAGAAAGAACATGGGTCGTTCTGGTTGTGGCCACGGGAAATCCAACTTCAAGCGACGATCCTCAGCACAGACGCCGTTCTGCAGCGAGCCCTCGTAGAAGAAATTGGATGGAAACTGTGACAGCTCCGGATGCATACGATATTGTACCTCCAAACGGAATGGACGTATTCCCAGCACCACCAGTCGCTCGAACAAACTCTGCGAGAGTCCGGCACGTGCCGCCTTCTTACACATAACGACCGGACCGAGCTGGCAGTGATCACCGACAAGTATTAGCTGCTTAGCTCCCAACACCACGGGCACCATACACTCCGGTTCCGTCGACTGCATTGACTCATCAATAATAATTGATGAGAATTTAATGCGGGACAAGCGCACATCACCAGCACCCACACAGGTGCAGCATATAACATCGGCCGCCTCGAGCAATTGATTCTCGGTGCCGCGCTTCAAACTACGATAGCGTTTTTCGTCCGCTGAGCTCAGTTCGCCGGTCTCATCCTTGAGCTGCTGCAATTTCTTCAGCTCCGAATTAGTCTCCATGTTTCGTATCTGATTGTGCAATGCCAGGAAGCTGACCGGGCTGTCAATAGCTTCGCGACTCTTGGCGCAAACACGCACCACCTTCAGATTGGTGCGATGTATCTTCTCCGTCAGTTGATCGACAGCCGTGTTACTTGGGGCACAGACAAGTACGGTGCCACCATGCTGTTTCACCAGCTGATAGACAATCGTTGCTGACGTCACGGTCTTACCGGTACCAGGCGGACCCTGGATCAAGCTAAGTGGACGTTGGAGCGCATGTTTAACGGCATACACCTGGGATCGATTTAGATCTGGCAAATGGGGTGCACTGTACACTTTGGGCTGTGGCCCACGAAAGAGCACCTCATCGCTGCCATCGGCACGTCCATGGCCCAATAGCCGGGCGTATATATAATTAGATACCGAATTACGATCCATGGCAAAATTGCGCAGGGCGCGGCTCATGCGATCAAACGATGTGCATTTCCAGATGAAGTCCACGCTGAAATTGCCAGTGCATTTAACGGGTGCATTCGATGAGCACTTCAGCTCCAGTCCAACATCATCACCAAAATTATCAGGCACTTTGATAACATGCCCAATTTCACTCCATGGATTATACAGATCGCCCACATAGCGCAGACGCAGCTCATCGCCGTGCATAAGCTTCATATCCGAGTCGGTTTTGGCCAATGTAAAATACGCAATGGTCTTTTTGTTCAGGCCAACATCCCAGCGCACCTCAATGTTCTCCTGTGTGGCAGACTCCTTAAGCTTTTTGTCATAGTTGGCCTCGAGTCGTACCAAGGGTCCAAAGGTCTTTTCATACTGATAACCATCCTCATAGCGCAGTAAAACTTGCGCCGGCTCCGAATCAATGCCCGGTTTCTCCAAATCCTGCCATTAGATGTTGTTAAAAAAAAAGAGTTCTAATTCATAATATCAATGAATTTATGTATTACCTGAAATGTTGCTTCGATATTGTCCTTCCATAGCTCCTCGAGCTTATTAATTTGCGCCGCTGATATTTGACGTGCGCGCAGCTGCCCCTGCTCGCTGGGCTGTTTCACCAGCCAGGGCAGAAAGCAGCGATCGGCAATCAGTGGCTTCCACTGATCCTGATCCCAGTTCATGTCCTTCAGTGAGTTCTGTGCGGCACATGGTTGACGGCACAGTAACACCACCACAGAGTCCGCCTTTGCCGGTATAAAGCCCAAAACGAAAACATTTCGTACACCGCACGAATAGCATTCAAGCACTGTTTCGCCCAGTGGTCCGTCACCGTGCAGGGTGACCTCACGATGTTTGGCACGGACCAAATGATTGATAATATGTGAGCCAGATGTGCTGCCACGACCATTGCAGAACCATTTCTTGCAATTGTTGCACATGACCACTGTTGCCGGATCATGTATGCCGCAATATTTGCATGCATGTCCCGGCAGTTCCTTCACAAACGCCGATCCACTGCCGCCGCCCTCGTCATCCTCCTCCTCGAATTGTAGATCAGCCAAATCGTTTGTAATCGATGTTAAACGTGGATGTATATCGTTATTAACGCTAACACGGCGAACCTGTAAAATAGAAAATTCAACCGAAAACAATAACACCAACAACAACCACAATTAATATACACACACATATCTAA
>JBANCZ010002300.1:0-16344 GCA_037040025.1 Sphaerogastrella javana | reverse complement strand
GCAGGCAGAGAGAGAGAGAGAGAGAGAGAGAGATTGATTCAGTTTGGTTGGCCAATTTATTTGGTCTGTTGGTTATGGTTATGTCAAAATATGTGTGATATGTAAAATAATGAGTTTGTTGTGGTTTGAAAAAAAAAAAAAATATACAAAAAATATGCAATTATTTATTATAGTATTATTATTATTTTATTTTTGAGTATGGCATTTTGTGATTGGTGGCATGCAATTTGATCGAAATTGTATGACATTTACTTAAATATAATATATTTTATTTATTTATTCAATAAATATACTTACAATCTAAATTAAATAAATGTTTATAGTGTGTGGACCACTGTTCTTAGAGTAGTGGGACGAAGGTTCTTCAATAAAGATGTTGTCTTTTTGTGCCTAGGAAATTTGAAATAGAACGAATACAAACGCAGATTCATAGTATTTCAAACAAATGATAAATTTTGTTGTCTTTTAGCAAAAATTCGCAAAATTGTTCCACTGTGTTATGTTGCCTTAAATCTGCTGCATTCAAAACATTCAATTATAATTTTGTCTTGACGGAAAGATGCGAAACGATTTACGTAGCATATATATAGGTATATATCGTGTTGTTTCTTGTTTTATAAATTAGCTCAAAAGGTGCCTGCATGTCTGCCATAAAAAAACAAAAGCCATCAGCATTGACCCAGTGGCCGTCGTCTGCTCCGATCCGATCTGCAGACATATTGAAAATTAAAGCGAGAGCACGTTTTGCCCCAGGCTTCGGTTGAAGAGAGCGTAGAGATACTACAGAGTCATAACTTTAGCCAAAAAACACTTTACAGATCATTGATCATCATCAGCGAGAGATACCACCAAAAAAAAGCAGAGACAATCGGAGAGGCATGAGAAAATGAGAGAGAGAATGAGAGAGAGAGAATGAACGAGAGTGAGCGACAGCGCAAAAATTTTGATTGTGATTCATAAGTGTCGAAGAGTTAGTTCTTACCTGATGCTGCTCCTCTTTTTTTTTAGGAGCCCAGTGAGGGGGATGGGGGATCTACGTAAATTACCGGAATTACTTGAATGTTGCAGGTTTGGCCCTAATTTTTTTTTTTTTTTGTGGGTTGCTTTTGGCTGGCCAACACCTTAGCATGAGCCCTGGCGTGCCTTTTCGGTGTTCTTTTTTCTTGTTTTTAGATAAATGAATTTACGCTGCTACCAAAAAAATACTCAGCTTTAGATACAAGCGCAGATACATATGCTGATGCAGATACAGATACCGATACCGATACAGATGCAGATACCAGACAGGGGCAACAGGCAACAGGCAGCAGGCAGCAGGCAGTGGCAATGTCAGTGGCAGTGCAGCTCGTCAGTCGCTTTGATTGAAGCAGTCTGTCTGTCTGTCTGTCGCGGCAGTTCGTCTGCCAGACTGTAGACAGTGAGACAGCGACTGTAGACTGAAGACAGTAGACTGTAGACAGTAGAGTGTAGACTGTAGAGTGTCGACTGTAGAGTGTCGACTGTCGACTGTCGACTGTGAACTGTAGATGTGGAGACCTGAAAGCGCAATTATACCGAAAACCATCTATAATTATAGAGCGGCAACATATTTCGAAGTTAACACTTTCGTAGCATTGGGAACTTGCTGCAGGCAAATTTTATTGATGCATCACAATTTAATGTGCACTTGCCACAGGTATTTCTTCTTTTCGTTCATTCGGTTTTAGGGATCGTGAAGATCATCATTTTATATATGTGTATTCGTGTCTCACACTACCTCTTCCTTTCGCTCTCACTCTGTATCCGTTTGTCTCTGTCTGATCATTTGGGTATTGTAATTTTTTAATAAAAATTTTCATAATTTTTTGTGTTTTGATTTTTGATGTTTTTGATTGGGATCTGCGTGTGTTTGTCAAGGCACGCAAGGTTCTTAACATTGTTTTCTGGCTCTTGTCTGTTATGGAATTGGGGTTATGTTGCTCGTTATTGATGTTATACATTCCGCATGAATATAATCAGTTCTTTTTATGGGTTTATATCCTTGCTAGGGGCTAAAATCGTATCGTATTAATAATCATAATTTGTAATTCGATGCAACAGTGTATAGCCTACATTATAGCAAGTTATATCACACCATATGATCTACTTGAGATTATAGTATATAGTATAGTTTTAGCTTGAATTTTGATTCGTTCTGTAAGACTAAACACTAAACCCGAATCTCTAATCGAATTTACACAGTTAATGAAGAAGAACCAATCGATTGTTTTGCTATAACACTCGACATCAACACATTATTATGTTCGTCTGTTAATTTTCCATTCCCATGTTAGATCTACATACGAATAATTGATAGAGAGAGAGAGAAAGAGAGAGTGAGATGGCGAAGTTCCTATGTTGATCGCATAACGAATCAGATTAATTATAAAAGCAATTCCCAAATGCAATTTCACACACAATTAGCGAAGTTGCAACTGCATCGATAAATAATAAACGTAAAACTGAAAACTCTGCATTCAATCTGTGTATAAAATGTGGAAATTTATGGAATTTTGATTAGGAGATGTCTGAGGTCTGAGCAGGCGCCAGAGATGCCACAATTTGTGGCATGTACGCAGAGTCAGAGACGGAATCAGGAGAGAATGTTTCAATTCCATGAACATTTCAACGCAAATTTACAAAATTACATTTCAATTATTTGTGCTATTTTATGGGTAAGGCCATTTAGTACAATCTCTCTCTTTCTCTCTTTCTCTCTCTCTCTCTCTCTCTCTCTTTTTGGCCAAGGGAGACAGCGATCATCACACCTACTTTGAGGCAATGATAATTGCCCATAATTCAACAGCTTTATGCTGTAGATTTCCAATTCGACTGCAGTTACCGACATCTTTGGGACTATCTTCAACATGTGCCAGGGAATGCCGCTGTTGACTGTCAGTTCATGCAACACACACGTGCAACATGCCAACTTTTCTGCATCTCTTTCTCACTCTCTGTCTGAGTTATCACAACGCATGCCACTCCGAGAGGCACACAAATTAGTTTCGTGCTTAATGATTGCGTAAATGGTTGCTGGAATTCGTGTTGCCTATTGCCCATTAACTCTCCAGAGTCTCGTCTTTCTCTCTCGGTTTCTTCTGGCAGTGGCAGCTGTAGAGATCTACTGAGCGTTCCACACTATTATATGGCTTACTGAAGCGCCAAGCAGGCAATAACTTGGCAAATTAGCTAGTAGTTATTAGATTGTAAAGAGCTTGAAAGCTAAATTCATACCCATAATTAAGCAATGCTATAGGAAGTATTGCGGTAATTGCTAAACACATTCTCCAATGCATTCAAAATCATCCAATTATCAATTCAACTAAGTCTCCAACATTCAACTCAACTTTTTTCTGCTTCATTTTCACTTTTATTTTAATCGAATTAAACAATTACAAACGAAAATTATATGGAAAAAGTTCTTGATATTATCTGAACCTTTCTGTATAGAATTGACTCTAATAAATTGTTTCCACATTATACTTCCCTTCAAATATTCTTTTGCATTTATAAAGAATCTTGAATAAAATCTACAATACTATTGCTTCATTAAAATGCCATCTAAACTGGGTTAGTCAGCAAACCTCGTTCCATTCAGAGCATCTAAAAATCTACTCTGACTATATAGATCAAGTTTGAGTATTAAGCATATTCGCCTTTATTGTTTATTCTCTTTTTCCGTTTCGTATTATACCACTTTTGTGATCCATTCTCTTTGGTAGATTAAAATATATTGATGAGTGCCTTTGATGGTTTTATATTGATTCCATTCACAAAGTTCATCATGAGCATAGTAAAGCAAACTGAAAACGGTTTTCAATACAGTTTTTGAATCACTTCATTATGTTAATACATATGATAGGAAATTATTAAGAATGCTGCAGTCAGGTGTGCTATGAAAAGTGTTGCTTTGGTTCGATAGAGTAGGGTAGATGGAACTATAAATATGTAGATCAAAATCTATAATAGATCAAAAATGTACATATAATCCATATCAATCAAATAGATATAAAACTTTATGATTAAGTTATCAGATCTGAACTATTGGAACTGCTCTTTCTAAACCATATCAATTAAAAAACAATGAATATCTATTGTCAGTTAATGGAAATGTAACATTTCTATAAATATTATATATAGCCATACTAGTTCTTATCGAACAAATCTAATAATAGGTAATTATAACATCGTGCTAATGAAATACATACACAGCCAGCAATCGACAGATCTGTCACAATTGATTTTGCAATATAAATTCCATTGAATTAATACAAAAAATCTAAATGAACAAAAAAGAAAAAATAAAACAACAAAAAGTTGAAAAAATAAATAAAAAATGTTTATATAAAGCAGATATAGTCGTATAAAGCAATCATAACTTAGCCACTTTATGAGCAATTAATTTATGCGTTGACAATTCTAATGACTTTTGATATAGTTTGTTGTTGTTAATATAAATATTATTATTGTTGTTGTTGTTGTTGTTGTTGTTACTGTTATTGTTGTGGCAGCGTGTGTTGGCTGTTTTTGAGCTTTGAACAAAAAGCGATAATCAAGCTGCATATAAACATATAATATTAATAATCATAAAACGTATTGAAATGAAACGCTAACTAGCTGATTTGATTAAAGGTCGTTCGTGTGCTATAGATATATATATATACTATAAATATCTGTATATATGATATTCATATACGTTTGCATATATATGTTGATCGTAATGTGATATTGTGTTAAAAGCATGCGTTAGATAAGGCCATCTCTCTGCAGGGAGGACAGAGGGTAGAGACTTGGGATGATACTGGAACTGGTTACCTCTTAAAATAATAATAAAAAATACATTTAAATATAACAATAATGCAAGAAAGCGGAACAAATAACGCTGTGAATTGAGACACCTTTTCTTGAGAGTTATTGATGGGTATTATCGAATAGATATGCAAGTTTTGATAGCATTTCTGCACTGAGAGAGTAAATTTGAGAATCTTGAAGCATGTTTAGAGGTTTCATGGGGAAGATATGAAATTTTTGGAATAAAATTCCTTTTAAGAAAGAGAATGTAAATTAAAATGGAATAGATCTCTTGTCCATCAATCAAAGATTAACTCTTATTATATACTATAAATTATTTCTATATAAAAACTATGAGTTTTTAACTTTCTGAAATTATATTTTCAATGATTTTTGTGTACAACTTTGTATTAAAGAGACCCTCATTTAAAGTAAGTTGGTTGGTTTGTTGTTGTTGTTGTTTTTTTATAGTTTTCAAAACGATGTTGAAAATTAAATTAAATTTTCTGGGAACGCCACTTGGCACAGTTCTAAATCAAGTGAAGCGCCTCCAACTTTTGACATGTGTGCAACATTGTCGCTGTGGCATTGAGGCTACAGCGAAACAGATATAATATAATGCGTATTTATAGGCAAAAGAGGAGCAAAGGATAAACAAAATGAATGAGAAAAACGCAAAAACAAAAAGCGAAACAAAAACTAAAAAATTATTTCATAGCCTGTCATAAATGTCGGCGGCAAATGCTTTGGCTGCTGTTGCACGTTGTTGCTCGATGCTGGTTGCCATTTCAGCTGGGTATGTTGTATGTTGTATGTTGTATGTTGTATGTTGCATGTTGCTACAATTTGCAGCATCTTCATCTTCATCTGGATGTTGCAAAGAGCGAAGCGCGTTGTTTCGTGTTATTATGATCTTTTAATAGCCCGCAATTTTCTCACCTCGCAAAGTGTGAATATTATGGTGTAATTGCATCAACGCATCAACTCCTACCAATTTTTTTTCTTCTGCCGTTGCCAACACACCAATTGCCAAAACTCCGCTCTCCACTTGCCACTTGCAACTCCAAATGCCCCTCCCCCTTAAAAAACCCCCCTTAACCACAAGGCAAAGACATTGCCTGTGCCTCATCATAACTTCTGTTGGTGCCGCCAACAAGATGCAAGTTCTGGCACTTTGGGATCTCACTTCGACTCCAGCTTCAGCCTCAACTCCAGCTCCAACTCTGACTCTAACTCTGACTTGGACTTGGACTCTGAGTGTGAGTCTGAGTCTGGGCCGTGGGGCGTTGATTGTGGCGCAACTCCTTCTTTATGCTGGCCTGTTTGCCGCTTGCCTCTTCCATTTTGCTTTGTGGCAAGTCTACGTTGCCGACAGCTTCATGTTACCTGCCAAAGCTTTTGTGGCTCTTTGCCTCGTTTTGGCCTTTTATGAAATTATTGCAATAGTGCGTAATTATTTTCTGTGCTCTTAATTTCTGGCCAATATATGTATAAACCCAAAAAGAAAAGTGAAGGGCCAGCCAAAAGGGTTTTATTTATTGAAATTGCTCCCTATATGCCACAACATGCGGCAAGCTGAGTAAGTAGCGGCATTTTATGAGACTGAGAGGGAGGGAAAGAGACAGGGAGAGGGAGAGAGAGAGAGAGAAGGAGAAAGAAACACAGAGAGACAAAAGACCGATCAAACGAACAAGATAAGGAGGTAAAGATCTTTGGTATTTCGATAGGTCGAATTCGTCCTTTCAACCTAAATCTTCTAAATTCTCTATATTTTCATGGACCTTACAAGGTCATCGGCTTCTAAAGTTCTTCCTCAACTTAACGTCTATATCAAAGCAATTATAATTTTTGCTGCTGCCGTTAAACAGAAGTTGCTCTAATTTGCTTACAAGCTCACTTTGAGTGCGTAGTTGCTGCTGTTGCTATTGTTGCTGCTGTTGCTATTGTTGCTGCTGTTGTTGCAACTCTTGTAGTTGCTTTTACAGCTTTTGTTGTTGTTGTTTAGGCTTCAAGTTTTGTATATGCAGCCGCATGCGGCATTCAACACGCATTAGCTTCACACCCAGACAACATTTTACTTTGCACATCGCATACAAATTGTCGCTGTTGCCTGTATGTTGTTGCTGTTGTTGTTCGTGTTTAAAAAGGAGTCAACTGAAAGGCAACATCAGCAGCAACAACAACAGCAACAGCAACAGCAGTAGCAGCAGCAACAGCAGCAACTCCTAGCTCGTCTGTCTGCCTTTGGCCTCCACTTGGCTGTTGATACCAATTTGATGGCATAATTTCAACATGGCCCGCGGCCATATAAATTTGTATGTTGCTGTTGTCGTTGCCACAGCCCAGTTGCTGCCTCAGTGTGGCAGCTCTGTCGAGGAGGAGACAGCGGCCAGCCAGCGCATGCCGAAGCAGTGGCAAATTTAAATGCCACAAACAGCGGCAACAGCAATAGCAACACCAGCAACACCAGCAACATCAGCAACAGCAGCAACACCAGCAACATCAGCAGCGATGCTGCGTGGTACTCATCCTGGACGGGATTTCAATTTTATGCCCAAAAGGTACGTCAACATGTCGGTCCATTGCACTTGCCCCTCTTATGCCTGCCCAACTGCAGCTCTCTGGCCCCACCGAACGTCTCCCTCTCTCTCTCTCTTCCTTAGTGTCTATCTCTCTCTCAGGCTATTCCTTTCATTCTTCCCATCGTTCTAGTTTTCTGTCCTCTCTTTCCCTCTGCTTCTCCCTATCTTCTTCCCGCTCCTCGTCTCTCCTGCATAATTGTGTGCTGCAGCTTCTGGTTGCAGCTTCGTTACGCTTTTGTTGTTGTTTAATTATGATTGCTTAGGCCATGCTTGATGACCCACCTGAGGTGTTAAAAATTTACAATATGCAAATTCTAACTGCAAAAAAATAGCAAAGCCAAGAGAGAAAAAACAATATCGGCAGTCATAAAACTTTTATTTATTATTATTATTTTGGCATTTCTTGTCGTGCAGCGCATTTGAACTTCTAAGCTGCCGCTGCTGTTGCTGTTGTTGCTGTTGCTTTTGCTGCTGTTGTTGCTGTTGTTGCTGCTGTTGGTGCTGTTGCTGATGCTGTTGCTGCTCTGACTGCCACACACACAGTAGCTGACACAATTGTCATTTTGGTGCTGCCTTGGTGAAAATATATCCGAGCAAAAGATTTATGCATCGTGCCACCTCAACTTGCAACATACTGCCATACTTGCCACTGCCACTGCCGTTCGGCGCTGTCTCTGTCTCTGTGCCGCCGTTGCTGCTGCCTCATCTGAGACAGTGGCAAGTTGCTTTGGCTACTGGTTTTTCCTTCTTTTTTTCGCTGGCATTTGCATTCGCAGACAGCCGCACAGTGGGCTAAATAGTGCTGATAATAGAGATAATATTAGTGAAATTTTATATAGAATTAGGTTAGTTATATTAAAATATATTTTACTTTAAATGCGATAGTAGAAGTTATTATAAAAAACTATAGGCAAAAATTGGATTGTATCGTAATAAACAAAACCATGAGCTTCCAAAAAAAGAGTTATTAATATTATTAATATTAAGGAATGTAATCAAAACCAATACCGTAACCTTTAAAACCGATACATTTTGAAAATCCAAGACCGTAACCTAAACCTAACCTTACTTATTATTCGGTTTTATTCCCAGAATAAAACCGTTTCCTTTGATGTTATAATGTATCGGAGATTGCAACCGATCTATCGAATACAAAGACGTTATTTTCAGTCGCTTTCTTTCCATGATTGAACGCGTTTCATTTGTAAAACCCTAAACTGGCCTTGCAATATATTGAAGATCGAAACGAATTCCAGAAATTTTTATATATTCCGTTTGATTCCCTGTTCTATATTGTTTAAACACACGTTTTCTCATTTCATGTCATGTTAACTTTTTGCCGTTTTTCAGCTGTGTTTGTACCACTGTACCAAGCCAGGCTGTTTAATTTTTATTCCAGTTATAACAGCACAGATCGAGGCGCTCCTTCAGCTAGAGCCACAGCCAGAGCTATAGACAGAGGCAGAGCTAGTGCTTTCCTTAGTTATGTTGTCTATTATTGCCTGTCAATATAAATGTCAATATCGGGCTTTTAATAGCCTTTGTCTCTGGCGTTTTTCGCTGCCGGCGAAAATATAATTAAAAAATTGGCTTTTCCTTTAAAAGAACGAAACAAAAAAACAAAAAACAAAAATCAACGAGCAAAATGGCAATTTTTAATCGCCGTATGAACGGCTGTTAAATTCAATTATTTAGTGCTTATTCCGGCACCGCGAGGCAAATCAGGAATCTTGCATTTTTGCGAATGCGAAGCTTAAACAAAAAATTCACTAAAACAAATTGCAGCGCCAGTTACACATATCTATCCATATCTATAGACAGAGATACATATAGGGATGGCAAAATAATCTATTAATTTATTATTTAAACATATGTTTAATTTTTATCTAGAGTATTTACCTTAGACATTACATTACACTCTTTTCGATTCGATTAAATCGAAATTTTTAGAAAAATAATCGATTATTTTGCAAACATATTATTAATCGTGTCATCCCTAGATACATATACTTTTTCTTTTATATATATACTTCAACTGACTGTCTCTCTCTCTCTCTCTCTTTCTCTCTCTTTCCTCTCTCTCTCCCTCTCTCTCACTGTATCTCCCTTTCTCTCTGTCTTTCTTGGATCGTAAAAATAGCACTAAAGTTGTTGGTAATTTGTGAAAGAACGCGTCGAAAAGTTTTCGGGTTTGTGGGGAAATTCACATAAAAAATACGTAGCGAAATGCACATATATGTATATATCTTATATGGTATATGCTATATGTTTTGTTATGTTGTGCCGCCATTTTGTTTGGCTACACATAAGCTCCATGTACAGGATAGTGAAAATAGTAGGGTGACTCCTGGGACACAAATTCCTTCAATGTTTCGCTGAAACTGTTAATATATTTTTAATATAACTTAATATGATGAATGAATGAACTATTTGTATCATTTATATGCACTCAATACTTAAGCAAAATTTGTATGAGTGTCTTGAATCACCCTAGTGCTGTTTGGCTCTGTGAGCTTGTTGTTTAGTATATATAAATATGTTTATAGCGTTTACGCTTTTCGGGTGTGGAAAGGGTTTTTGATAAAGTTCCTGCAACATTATATGGCACAGCCAAGAGCACCCAACCTAACCTCAACTTTGTCTCTGACCCATCCCCGCTCTCGCTACGCTTTACGCTCTTTACGCTTTATCCTATATGAAATCGCCTCAGCCGCGTAGTGGGTGCAAAAAAGTTAAAAGCAGACTTAATGGCGCCACTTGTGCCTAAAATTTATTTTATGATGCGCATGCTAAGCCACAGTTGAATTTTAAAACACTGAGAAAAGGAGAGGGAGAGAGGGAGAGAGAGAGAGGGAGAGAAAGAGAGATGGCTAGAGATTGGCTTTAGCTACGCATCGTTGTCCTGTTTGCCTTATCCTTAAGGGAACGCGTCGTTTGTACCCAAGAGGAAAAACTCTTTCGAAAAAGTTCGCGAGGTTTTTTTAGCTTGAGCGATTGAGTAAGCGAAAGAGAGAAAAAGAGAAAGAGAGAGAGAGAGAGAGAGAGAGAGAGAGAGAGAATAAACGTATAGAATGAGTGAAAGAGTGACAGGTTTTTTTTGTTGTTGTTGCTGTTGGTGCTAGGGTTGACTTTTGTTTGTGCGACGAAGGGGTTGTCTAGGGGGGTCAGGAAATGGCATGTTAGCATGTGCCTTGGCTGTCAAGAACGCTGCGGGGCTTAACCAGAGGATTTATGTATCAACGCTTTAAAATTTGGCGCAGATAACGCGCGTTTAATTGGCTCTGGGAGAGAGCGTACGGCTCGCAGCAAACCAAAAAAGCTGAAAAAGCCCATAACCCCAGCCCCGGCAGAGACTATACCCCAATCTATCCTTTGTGACAATCCTTGCCTGCAACTTGAGCTTTATTTTTGGTTTTTCCAGTTTCAGTTTGAGTTTAGAATTTGGCACTGTGTGTGGGGGGGTATCTTTTTATTTTTGTTGACTGTCTCTAAATCGTTTTTAAAGCGCTCGAAAGCTGCTTATCTGCATTGTTATACCACCCAAAAAAGTTCAAGAGAGAGTGTTAAAGTAGATCTAAAGGTTGCAAATTTGATATTATGTAAAGAAAATTGAATAGATGTACAATAAGGAGCAAAAGTAAGCATAGTCTGTAGCTGCAATCTCTGAGATCAAACTTATTTACTTAGTTTCAATACTTTTCAATACAAACGCAGTATTTGCTCTCGAAATAAATGCACTATGGTATAAAATGCAAATCGATAACATAAATTATCGGTATAAAAAGTCATTAAACTATATTTCGATTGCCATCACGTATTTAGCAGCTTTATGGCTTAAAGCTTCCGAGCCATTGTGATAATTCTGTTCAACTCAATTACGAAAATTTACACAACAAATCATTGGGCATTGAGGGGCGATTCAGTGTGGCAATATAGTGTATATATAGAGAGTTCCCATCAGATCCAACAAGTGAAAGGAGGTCGTCTATGACCTTGATGGTCGTTTTCAGTGCCAACTTAACACATAATACAGAGCAAGCGTTTTGTTCGAGTTCTTAGGCAAATAAAAATTAGTCTTTTCCCAACATAATCAAGTCATAATATTGTGATAACTATTGTATTGTGTTGTTGCCCATCGAACCGAGGGTATACAAATGGCATACAAAACTCAGCTCGTTTTTTAAGCTGCTTATTGGGGGGGAAGAAAAACAGAATCGTTGAATCGACGTTGAAAAATCTCTGAGAGTTTTAAGCAGCTTACGCACAATTGACAAATATTTTGTGATTTTGCCAAAAGGAGGGGAAAAAAATCAAAAAATAAAGTGTTAATTTGTTTAAAAATAAATTCAACATAAACAAAATCAGGCAGAGAAGAAACAAAAAATGAGAAGAAACAAAAATGAAAAAGTTGGCCAACACTATAATGCTCATATATGTATATGAAAATCAAATCGATATATTATCACAACTAAAATCGTGGCAACGTTAACATAATTTTCAAACATGAAAATACACTTTAAATGCCGATAAATTACAATAAATTAGAATTTAATTAAACTAAAAGCCGATGAGGCTGATATTTTCGTCGTGGCACTGAGTATGGGGTATGATAGGTTTGACTAAATGTGTGTAAAGTCTGATGAGGCGTGTGTGGATAGTCAAGCTTATTTTGATGGACTGTTAATCCATTGAGAGAGATTATATTTTTGTTAATTACTTCAATTATTTATATAAATTAAGTCTTAAGTAGAATGAATATTTGAAACACATAATTTTCCTTTCGAATGCATATGAAATGTTGAATACCTTTCGTATTGTCGATTGCGTACGACTGATCTAGCTGCTGTTTGTCAGTCAACTGAAATTCTTTGGCATTTCATAAAGCGGCACTAAAAATGTCAAAATATTATGCGCGGCTTCAGTCAAATTCAAATACAAAAGATGAAGAAGAAGAGGAAGAAGAATAGGAAGGAAAAAAGAAAGAAAAGACTGTCATGCTGTCAAGCATTCAACTCTCGTCTCTTATTGTCGTTTGTATGATTGTCATTCAAACGGTTGCCAGTTAGTCTAGCTTCTCCCCCCCGAAAAAAAAAACTGATATTCAAGAGTTGCATAGCTATATACCTGTACCCCATGGAATACTACCCCAACCCACAGTTCCACACTCTTCTCAAGTCAGTTCCATTGTTGTAGTGACGCTTCTAACGCCTAACACTAAACAACATGGTATTATGCCCGTAAACCTAATGAACGGATTAAGTCGACGCTGCGTCTATAACAATCATACTTTTACCTCCTTCTCTCTCTCTCTCTCTCTCTCTCTAGCTCTGACTCTCTTTCTCGCTTGCTCTTCTACTTTATGTTTCTGTGATGTTACGATCTAATATTGCAGCTAGTGTCTGTTGGCTGTCGTGTGTGTGGCAAGGTGATAAACTTTGATATTTTAATGATATCTTCAACAAAACGTTCGTTGCACATAAAAAAAATGTTGTGATTCCTACCTCCGTCTTGATCTGACTGTTTGTAACTGTGTTTTCATCTAAATGGTAAATCGGCTTTTGCTTTATAGCTTAGTAGTAGTTGCGCCCCGCCCCCATGTCTATTCGATTTGTTTGATATTCTTTTGCCATTTAGTATGACATTCGACTTATTTTACAGGTGTCTTATAATTTATGAGCTGTTAAAAACTCAATTTTTACACTCATATTGTCTGTCTGATTCTCTTGCTCTTTTTATCTCTCTATACTCTATCTCTACTAACACCTTTAGATCTATCAGATCGATGTGATCGAATCGTTATTTCTGTTTTAAATCATAAAATTTAAGAAATTTTGCTGCTAAACCTATGATCTTTACAAACTTGATAAAGCAGACTGCGACTAAAATAATTTTAATTTAATTAGTTTATAGTTTGATCATAGAAAGATGCTAAGAATAGTTCAAGCTTTCTATATAGTATAGATTCGGTTTATGGTTTTACTCTTACTAAAGTTTTACAATGCTAAAATTACCATTTAAACATGCCAAACAAAACTCTTGTTTTAACTTTCGATTCTAATCATATATGATCTATAAAAACGTTAAATGAAAGAAGATAATGTAAATTAATAAAAAAATTCCTATTAACATTCTAGTTTTTCACTCGTTCGAATGAGAGTTGGTCATTTAACTATCCATATTTATTACATGGAATTTTAATTATATTTATATATCACGGCGCTTGAAATATCACCCCTCTCTCTCTCTCTCTCTTGTTCTCTTTTTTCCCGCTTTATAGCATAAGCATAGACATTAACTCGTATCATCTCATCAACTGACATATCAAACTTTTGACATAACAACGCCCCATCATACACAGACAGATACACACATATATAGAGAACATTCCCCATTTGAAGATCTTTTTCTGTGTTTTATTTTAAACGCGTGTAACACGAAGCGTTTAGATGGTTTTTTCTTCTTGTATTTTTGGGGTTTATTTAGTTTTTTCGTTTATTTTTCGCTGCTTAGGATTTTATTTTTATGGCAATATAAACGCGACGATTAAAACGTTTAAATCTAACATTTAAAATCATGTTCGGTTTAATTTCAAATCGAATTAATGCTCAATGTCCAAAATAACTCGAACAAAACTGGCTAAAAAATATCTGAAGAGAAAAAAAAACAGTTAAAAAGCAGCTCAAGCGGCTCTATAACTATAAATGTTTATATATATACGCATGTAGCAGTTGCTGTATCTATAGCTGTAGATGTATCTATGTATCTGTATCTGTATCTGTATCTGTTACTTTGTATATTTGTATGTGGTATCTAGGCAGCAAACCACAGTCATGTCAGACAATCAACTTAACCAAGTTAGTCAAGCGGAGTTGGTCATTTCATTCAACGGCTAATAAAATGCTTGAGTTATCCACAAAGAAAGGCACTCGGTGTATCGCCATGTAAGATTGGAGATGACAATGTGGTCCGATAGTTTCTAGAATTTCAAAGCTATTGAAAAATTATTTCTACCAAAAAAATACTTGGATTTAGGTTAAGTATTTAATATTCAATATGGTTATCGAAAGATGATATAGGGTTAACATAATTTCTTAAGTAATAGACTCAGTTAACTTAACATTATCGATATATTTATCAATTTTTATTGAAGTTTGCCACTGTTAATGTTCTTGTTATTATCAGAGGGATACAATTATCAAGTTATATTAAAGTTTGTCATTGTTAATGTTCATCTTGTTAAGAGAGTGATACGAAAAGGATGCGATGATAGTATTTATATTAAATGCTGTTATAGCAAGCGATAGTTATCGATAGCGATATTAAATCTTCGTCTTGAGAGACTCTCTTTTCGTGATCATCTCCAGTATGAATATGAATGAATTGGAAATGGAAATGGCAATGGTAATGGCGATGGCGAGACGAAAGGACAGGACAAGAGGTAGGAGTATGGTACGGTAGGGTAGGGTAGAGGTATAGGTATAGGTAGATAAGTTGAATCAGCCCCATGGCATGGCACATCATTAAAATCAACGTTTACATATGGAGAGCAACAAATACGCTTAACTGCAGATAAAAATCAGCAACTGAAACAAAAGTGAAAAACATATGGAAAAATAAATAAAAAAAAAACGAGACACGAACATGATTTTTAACTGAGCACGCGGAAAATGGCCGGACGATCAAGAGAGAGAGAGGGGGGGGGGGATTGATGGTTTGAAATCTGTGAAATCTGTAGAGCGATGATACAAGATTGTTGAGTTGCTATCATTCCGCATAGTCGTGGAGGTGAGCTGAGCTCTGGCTCATTTACAATTCCAATTATGCACAACAATTTCTAATTACACGATCATCAACACTACACCTGTTACACCTGTAGATACCATACATAACACAGACCACACCCCCCCCCTCCCCTCCCCTCCCCTTAATTCATCCTCTTCTATACGTCAACGCGCTGATTTCATTTGACTAAGATATGATGTAGATCATGTCTATAAGCCATGGCGTGGGCTGCTCATATAATGATCATTAACAGCTTGCTAATCATCGCCTCTGCGAGTGTGTGAGTGTGTGTGTTGCACCTTATAATTATCGTTAGTTTTTTTTTTAGTTTTATTTTCATTTTCATTTTCATTTGCGCTTAATGTGCAGCTAATTGTGTTGCAATCATTTCTTATGGCCAGTGTAATACACTGTGCGAGAAACGTTTTAATTGCAACATTTTTAAATATATGCAGTAAATTTTTTGCTACTTTTCTAATTTTCAATTTCTTTGTTATTGCACATTGCACATACAATGCTACTTTTTCTCTTCCTCTCTCGCTCTCTCCCTCTCTCTCTCTCTCTGTCTCTTTCTCTCTCTTTGGCATTTGGTGGCTGCATAAAGCCATCTCGCTCTTTTTTTGCTTTTTTCAACAGCTGCTAAATTAGTTCAACACTTCAGTTGACGGCATGTTCCATTCGCATGACATTCAACTGACAGTTGGTAATCTCTGGCATGTTGGCAATTTCTGACAGACCAACTGACAGACGGACAGACGGACAGACTGAGAGACGGAAAGACACAGAAGACAGAAAGGCAGACAGGCAGACGAACAGATAGACACACGCACAAAATGGTCGTAAGGGGCAGAGCGGGGGCATTGGGCAGAGTAGCAGCAGGGCGACAGCTTTAATGGCTGGCTACTGCTGCAAGCGCAAAAATGTACACTGAGAGAAATGCAAGCATTTACAAAATAATGAAATTTATCGTATGATGGTATTGGTAAAGTAGTAATAAGAGCATAAGTAGGAGTAGAAGGGTAATAGTAGTAAGAGAAGTAGTAATAGTAGTAGCAGTAGAATTAGTATTAGTAGTAGTAGTGGTAGAAGTAGTGGTAGTAGTAGTAGTAGTAGTAGTAGTAAGAGTTGTTGTAGTATTAAGAGTAGTATAAGTAGTAGTAAAAGTATCAGT
>JBANCZ010002299.1:0-16344 GCA_037040025.1 Sphaerogastrella javana | reverse complement strand
ACAGACAGACAGACAAACAGACAGACAGACAGACAGACAGACAGACAGACAGACAGACAGACAGACAGACAGACAGATAGACATGTATATATTCATATGTTTGTATGAATATACGTTGAGATTTTGTGTGGGAAGAGCAAGGATGTGGAGTGCCACGCCTCGGTTCACTTTAAACGCTTTAGATACAAGCAATATGTAAGGCTCCAAAAAAGGCAGGTGACGCCCACTTGGCGCTGTTTGCTGTCTGCCGTTTAAAGAGAGAAATCGAAATCGGAATTGGAATCGGAATAGGAATCGAAATCCAAACGGAAAACGAACGCGAAATTTATATTCAAAAAAAGATTCGTCAAAATTCGCTTGACACACGCGTCTCTTCCATAATAGGAAGGTCGGAAGGTGGGAGGTATATTTATGTATATATAAATGTGTGTGTGTGTGTGTGTGTGTGTGTGTGTGTGTGTGGGCGTGGTAAGCATCAAATGCCACCTGCAAAAAGCAAATCAATCAAAGTAATGTTTAATATTTTTCGCTATGCGCTTCACAGGATGCGTTGACATAGCACGAAATGAAGAGATAGAGAGGAAGAGTCTAAGATTGAGAGGCTCAAAACGAGAGTAAAAATGAAAGTGAAAGTTAATGTGTAAATGAAAGAAGGAGAGAGAGAGAGAGAGAGAGGGAGAGAGAGGGAGAAATAAAGAACAGGAAAACGCTTGAGGAAGCATAAGAAAGCTGAAGTTACCATGGCAAGCTCAACAACAATTGACACTCTATGTCATGATATGATAACTGACAATTGACGACTGGAAACTGACAACTGGCACAGTTTTGCTGACTAGTGTAGCGGGTAGGAGAGTTAATTAAATTCTAAGTAGACTTCACAGTGGAAATTTAAATATCATAAAATTTCTTATGCATTGGGTGTATATAAACCTTAAGGATAAATGTGAAAATAGATAAGGAGAAATATATAGGGGGAAATAGAGATAGACAGTTAATGTTCAAGATAGTGTCAGTGTATTAAAATTAAAATACCTTTTACTTGCGGTATACTACAGTAATCTCGGGTCTTCGTAGGGTAATATAGAGTATCCGGAAGTTTATAGTATTTCTATCCAGGGCAAAATAGTATTACTTGCTGTGATACCCATTCTCGACTTTCTCGACCTTTGAAATTTTAAATTTTCAATGAGATATATGCACAGCGAACACCAGATAGATGAAAAATGGGCTCTTCATCAATTAAAGCTGTTTTATAAAAAGTGTAGATATATGTATATATGGTAATATCCGCATACATTGGCACTTCAAAGCGATCCATGAATTTAACATGTTTTCGTGTCTTCAAATCTGCAACTCTGCATGTTTTATGCGATGTCTTCTTGTCTCCACAATTGGGGAAGGATAACGGAGGACTCGAAATGTACAGTAGTAGGAGGTGGAAGGAAATTAGCATAAGCAGCACATGATGGCAAAAATGTTTTCCCTATAATCGAGGATGGCAATTTATGGTTGGCTAATAAGTTGATGCCGCAATGGCCTGTTTGATTCGTAACGTTGGTTAATGATACGCACAGGACACAGACTAACCGCTTATTCTGCTATTTCTGTTGTTGTTGTTGTAGCTGATGTTGTTGTAGTTGATATTGTTGTTGTTGTTGTTGTTGTTGGTGGTGGTGTTTTATCTGCTCAGCTTTTGGCTCACCGTTAACCCAAATGGCCATGCTAACGACGCGACGCCACGTGGTGGCAATGACGATGAAGATGGCTGGAGGTGGACGAGGAGGAAGATAGGACTGGAGAACGAAGCTGGCATTGGCATTGGGGTAGGCGTCTGCTGATGCCCTTGGCGGTGTCGGTGTCGGTGTCAGTGTTGGTGTTGGTGTTGCTGTTGCTCTTGGTGCTGGTGCTGGTGTTGTTGGCAGCTCTTTGAGCGGCAGCCAGTGCTGTTGCTATCGAATTGCTTGCGGCGCGAAATATTCATAACAAAATTGAATAAAATTGCCACCAAAACAACAACAACATCATCAACAACAACAACAACAACAACAACAAAAAGGGCAACAGTATGAAATAATAATAAGCACGGTCGTACAACTTCCGTCACTGCCTGTTGGCCTCAGCAAAGCTAACAGCCACTACTCCGGTCCGTCGCCCCCTGACTCCGTCGGTCCTTCACTCTGACACCCCGTCGCTCCTTCCATCGTTTCATCGCTCCGCCTTACCGCCTTTCCGCTTAACCAAGACAGTTAACATGAAGCACGTAAAACAATTTTTGTTTAAAAACAAGCCAAGACAAAGTCGTGGCACAGCGAGTGCGCATCGGGGAAATTCTATTTAAATTCCAGCGTGGCCTCGCCCGCAACCTTTGACCTGCCACTTTAGTTTCTGGGGTTGCCAGCCAAAAGGGAACCAAACATGTCAACGGGCCGAGCAGTAAAGGGAGCAATGTAGGGGTACAGCGGGAGAGCAAGCAAATGGAAATGGCCATGGAAATGGGACCTGGCAAAACAATCACCGAGCACGTAAATCAAAAAGCATTGACGAAGATAAACGAAACCAAGCCGCACAGCAAACGATGTGTGTAAGTATGTACGCACACACACATATGTATGTACATATGTACGTATGTATGTATGTATGTATGTATGTATGTACGTATGTATGTATGTATGTATGCAAGTCGACACGTGCGTATGCGTAATGCTCGCACCCAGCACTCCTTTGGAATGGCAGAAAAGCAATATCATTTTGATACAAATTTATGTAGGAGGCAGCTGTTGGCATCTTGGGGCTCTATAAACTTGATATATATGTATATGTATGTGCATATACCATATATGATATGAATCCATATCAATATCCATGTTGACTCTAGTGCCTACCTGATCGTTTTCTACCTGCAGCCTTAACATATCTGTAGATTTTACGCAGAATGCTACAGTCAAGCGCACTAATGCTTACAAACAGTGATATAGAATAATGCATGTATATTTGGTATATTGTTTTTATAATAAAACATTTTCATAATTTTATGCATACTGTGTGTATTTATGTATATGTGTATGTGTAAATGAAGAGGTCACTGTGAGGTCACTGAATTTCTGCCGGAGCCTTATTTATTGCTTTATTAATCAACAGTTAGAACTGTGGTCGTTGTCCAAACGAAATCAAGAGCAAGGACACATAGCATAGGTTGCACACAGGAAAACAAATGCCGTAGGACCCAAACAAACACATTTCCAACCCATTCCCTTCTTGCCACACTCACACATACATTTAGGAAGGAGACCCGTGCTACGACATTGGCAAAGACGAAGGAAAATACCAAGAGGGAGCTATAGGAATTTCAACGCCTTCAATCAAAAACACTCCACCACGCCCCTAAAAAGTCGATAGTCCGCCCTCACTTTCTTTTTCTTTGCACTTCTCTCCTTACTTTCTGGACCTCCCTCTCTCTTTCTCTCTCTCTCTCTCTCTCTCTCTCTCTCTCTCTCTCTCTTGTTCTGTCTTCATTTCCGCCGTAGGTTAACTTTCATGTGAGTAGTTTTTATGGATTTGTGGTTGCTCAGGCCTATGGGTTAAGGTTTTGGTTGTGCATGGGATTGGGTTGCCTTAGATTCGACAGAACTTAACCGGACTAGGACTGGACCTGGTGCAGATTCAAGCGAACTTAGCTGGACTGGCCGAAAACTGAACTGAACCGAACTGAACTGAACTGAACTGAACTGAACTGGATTGGATTGGATTGGATTGGCCTTTGGCGAAAACCCTTTTCTAATTTACTTACACTTGAGGAGTTTTCTAACGTAAACATAAAACCGAAACTTCTGCTTCATTAGTGACATCGCAGACGCAGAAGAGTGGATGAGAGTAGTCTTCTGGCAAGTGGCATGTGCCATGTGGTATGCGGCATGCGGCATGCGGCATGCGGCATGAACGCTTGTGGCAAGGACATTCAGGGCAAGGCAAACAAAAGGCTGCTCACACAAAGTATGCGCAACAAATTGAGAGCAACCGTCAGTATGCAACGGAGACAGAGATTAGGGCCAACAACAACTCGAGATGATAATGACAATGTGTTGAAATTAATGATATACCATACATTCCATACAACAATGGACGCAATCGTGCCTCAATTAGACGAACTATCGGTGTTATCGATGTAAATGCATGCAGTTATCGATTGACATTCAAACACAAAATGAAATAAATTCATTTAATAACTTGATAATCAAAGACGCAATCATGCTGCAATATCGATGCTATCAAAGCGTTTTTATCACTTATCGATTGTATACAGTTTTTAGAAATGAAACAAAAGTTAAAAGGCTCCAAGATGCCACTGCTGCAACTTAATCGCAATCGCGCAACAATTGGTCGAACTATCGATAGTATCGATGTGCTTATATGATTTATCGGATGACATTGGGAAATGAAACAAATTCATTTAACAAATTCGCAGAACAACATCATAATGAAAGCAGTAATAACCTGAAAAAATAGGTACAAAATCGATGTTATTGATGTAAGTGAATCTGTTATCGCAAGCTAAAACCATTAAGGTGCAAGATAATACTGCATTACTATTATGTCGATGCTATCGATGCTATCATTTATCACTAGGCATTAACAATCGAAATAAATTCATTGAAGAACTTCAGTAATACACTGAACTATCGATGTGTGTGAATCTGTTATCGGAACGTATCAACTGCTTCAACCGTTAGGATGGTTGTGCAAGATGATACAGCAGATTGAAATCCTTTTAAAAATAATCGAACTATCGATATGTGTGTACCACATATCGGCCTTCAAAAACAACACAAAAACAAATTCATCCCAAGGATCAATTGCCAGAGCCGTGAGGTTGCAAAATGCTTCTGCAGCAGTAGATTGAATGCTAATTAAAAATAAATAAATAAATTGCGAATTATTAATTATAAATAAATACAGCCAGAGCTGGCGGCACTCAAGTCGGCTAAAGCAGATGTCAAAGTATCAACTGCCACAAGTGCTTTCCCCCGTCGAGGAGGGAGAGCGTGAATGCATTGCTCCAGTCTGAGCAACAGCTACAGCGAAAGCATGAACGAGAGGCGTGTAGGTGTGTAGGCGTTTGGGCGTGTGGGCGTGGCGAGGAGCGTATATAGGCGTCAGGACGGCTCATACGCACTGGCATTGCCTGCACCACCACACCACCCCACCACCCCACCACCTCACACGCCGACATCCAGCAATTATGCTGCCAACTGGGGGCTGCCAACTGTCATTCCAATGGCATAAATCATAAATTACACGAGCTTGTCAGCGACAGTTGTTGGCCCGTTGTTCGCTGCTGCTCCAGCTACTGATCCAGCTACTGTTCCTGCTGCTGCTGCCACCGTCGCCGCCGTCGCCGCCGCTGCTGTTTCTGCTGCTGCTGCTGCTGCTGCTGCTGCTGCTGCTACTTGCTTTAATGCGACTGCTGTCATAAAACATTTACAAAAATTGTATAAACATAAATTGCTGCCGTGTTGAAACTAAAAACCCAACAGCGAACATTCACTGTCAACCTCAAAAGCGTTCCCACACTGTCTCTCTTCTGCTGCTGCTCCTACTTCTTCTCCTGCTGCTGCTGCTGCTGCTGCTGCTGCTGCTGCTGGTGTCCTTGTTTGCAGCTACTGTTGCTCTTGTCTCCTTCTTGCTCTTGCCTCCAAGCAGCGTGCCCCATGCGTTGGCTGAAAACGACGACCGCACATTTCAAAAACTGCCATAAAAGTTGAGCACACGACGAGAATTTGTTGCACTCGAGTTGAAGCTGTACCTATAGCTATGGCTGTAGCTGGAGTTCGAGCTGGAGCGGGAGAGGTAGCTATACCGGGATATGTAGCGGGAGTTGGGGCGGGAGATGGAGCTGGAGCTGGAGCTATAGCTGTAGATGGAGCCGCTTCTGGTGTCCATTCCATTGACATGATACTTTGGGGGCGTCTTGTCAGAGTTAGATGAGCAGTTGAAACAGTTTTGCGGTGGCAACTCTCTCCCTCCCAACCCGCCCCCCCCTTTCCCACTGCCTCTATCTCTCTCCCTTGGTATCTGCTTGTGCGTAATGTGGCTATGGGTGGGTGTTTTTTTTTTTATTTTTATTTTTTTTTTTGGTTGACGTTGACTTCTTTCTCAGGTGATTTCCGTTTTGGCGCTGGCAGCGGTAAAAACTTTTCTACTTGTCGCTTGTTGTCGCTCGCTTTGTGTAAACTCTGTGTGTGTTGTTGTCCCCGCCATGGGGTGCTCTTTAATGTCATGTTGGCTAATCTAAAGAGCGCTCAGCTCTGTTGAGCTACTAGCAGCAGCAACAACAACAGCCACAGCAGCAGCAGCAGCAGCAGCAGATCTGGTTGCGACATGGGTCCGGGCAAATATTAAACGAAACACGTACGCTGCCCACGCAGAAGGTCGTCGTTGCTTAGGGTTTGGACTATGGAGTGCGGAGTGTGGAATGTGGAATGTGGAGTATAGAGGTGTGGAATGTGGAATGTGGAGTATGGAGTCGGGCTGGCTGTTTGCCATGCTGTCGCCATTGTGTCCTTGGTGTCCATGCTGTGCTAAGTCTTGATAGGCTTCACGTGGAACGTGTCCTGTCCTGAACAGAGCACTGTTGCTCCGTTTCGACTGACTTGTCTGTCAGTCTGTCTGTCAGTTAGTTAGTCTGTCCCTCTGTCCGTCTGTCCGTCTGTCCCTCTGTCCCTCTGTCCGTCTGTCAGTCTGTGTTGGCAACAATTGCCGGGCATAACTTTAAAAAAGAAGGTCGTGCAGCCGGAGCAGCGAGTGAGGTAGATCAAGCATGTTAAGCTGTGCCGCACTTTGCTGGACAAGGATGCGAGTGGCAACAATAATAACAGCTGAGCAGCCAGCAGGCAGCAATAACTGTAGAAAGTAAACCAACATAACACAAGACAAGACCAGACACGACAGCACAGGATAGGACAGGAAAAAGACAAGACAAGACCTGAACAGAGGGGGCGGAGCAAAAGAGAAACCCAGTGAAGAACATTAGAGCCAAAGTTTGCTCTTAACGAAGCGTTCAAGTGGAATAAGTGGAACAAATGCGAACTTGAGCCCGCCCAGTGACTCGGCCGGAGAGAGCCAAAGAAAGCAAAAGCATCCTGACTCGATATAATCATGGTCGTCCTCGTCGTACCTCCAATGCACTGAGGCAATTCGCTGTTGTCGCCGCCTGTGCACGGCCAAACAATGGAGTACAATGGGGTACAAGTGATGGCTCCTTTGACACGGCACAACAACTGCCACTGAGCTCTGCTACATATAGAGAGACAGGGACAGGAGACAAGAGACAAGAGACAAGAGACAAGAGACAGCAGACAGTTGAGGAATTTACCTGGTCACAGAGCGCACTCAGGCAGGCCAATACAACAATGTGCCGAGCGATAATGAAATTGTCAATCTGAGCCAAAGCTAGACACAAGAGAACAAGAAAGAGAATCAGAAAGAGAGCTTCAAGTGCTGGTTAAGTTCGTTTTCTGCTTCGCAAACGCACAGAGATCCTTGAAGGAATAATCGAACAATAGCAAATGCACTAATCAACGATGATTTCAAACCGAACAGTCCAGGGTCGCTGGGAACACAATGAGAGTTTATACAAATGCCATAATATATATTTACTATATACTATATAGTATAGGACTCAACATGCTGTTGACATGCAACACTATCCGATTGACCTCTAATTGAGTCTCGATCGAACTGAAATGACAAATGGAAGCCTTCACATTATTGTAAAATAAATACTTTCAACTGTCTTCATCGAGATGATTATTAAGTTGCATAGTTTTTATTGTTGCTTATATATAGCTATAGTGTATGGACTACAGCCACTGTTTATAGAGTAATATTAAAAGAAGAAGTAGAAAAATGTAAAAAAAAATCATAACAAAAATGAAACGTAAGTAGATTCCCTGTTGTCCTGTTATGGCATACACCATTTCGCAAATCTCACTTAGAATTCCTTGTCAGCTGATATTATTCTCAGGCATAAACATCGTTCAGCGTCTTATTAAAAAAAAAAATGAAATGAAAATGAAAATAAATAAAATAAGAAAACATACAAACTAACGAGCGACATTTTACACAGCGGCAGCAACTAAGTAGCTCCCCAACCAAGGTCCTAAGTCTCCGGCTGTGTTTGGGTCTCCGAGTCTCTCTCAATTTTTTTTTTTATGCCCATACTCTACATAAACTCGTATTATTGACCCAAATAAAAGATGCATAACAAAAGCTTTGTCGTTGCTGCTGGCGTTGGCAATAAACTTACTAAGGATAAATTATAAAGGCCCAGTCGGAAAGCACCCACACATTGATAGACAGAGAAAGGCAGATAGAGAGAGAGAGAAGGAAAGAGAGAGAGAGAGAGAGAGAGAGAGTGTGAGGGTTTGACAGGAAAACTATAAGCGCCATCCTCGTCAACAATCAAGAAGTAAATAATGTAAACATTGTCTGAGAGAGTAAGAAAGAGAGAGGTAGGAGAGTTCGAGTAGTAGGGGCCCAAAGTGTACGGGGCAGGGAGTACGTAGTTCGGTTCGGTATGGTACAATATGCAAATAATTTAAAAGTGCTCGCTAATAATGTGGCTCGAGTAGCTACTTAATTGGCATTTCACTGAACGTGGTGGCTCAAAAGTACGACTTCGACTATGTGGGCTCTGTCGGGTACCGGCTGCAGGGTGTCGGGTGCAGGGTACTGCTGCGGTTCTTATGGTACTATGGATACATTGTGTACAGGGAGGTATGGTATTATGGGTGCTATGGGTACCACGGTATGGTATGCGTGTGTGTTTGATGCTTGATGCTCGACGGTTGATGTTCGATGCTGTGTCCCCGTTCTATATGGTTGGGCGGGCTTAGAAAGTTTTAATCTTAAATCAAGCAAAAGAACAACAAATGTTCACAAGCAATTTCTTGTGCTTAACAAATATTTGTCCAATAAATTCCATTAAAACTAACAATTGGTTTACTTTTTGGCTTAAATACGGCTGCTCAGTACAACCGGCAGTAGGCGTGGCCCGCAGCCGCATTCCAGCCACGTTCAACTTGGCCACGTAGTTCGGTGACAAAAGACAGTAGCAACGCCACCAGCTAATAAATTAGCTAAGAAGAAAGTACACAGCATCGACAGAGAGTGCTGCAGTCGTGTATGCTGTATACACTAAAATTCTACTTAGTTTTCAATGACATCAAATTTTGTAATTGCTATAAAAATACAAATGGAATTCATTTTTTTTTTTTTAATAAATTTATGAAAATATAACAATCGAACTGTGAGGACTGTGTACTTAAAGTGTGCGTCGTTCATACCCGTTTGCAACATACTGAGGGCACCGACAACCCTAAACAATAGATGGTAGTGATGGTGTCGCGTAGGAGTTGCTCTAAGTGCCGGAAGTGACTTTTTTTTCTACTTGCTCAGGCTCTGCACGAAGTGGATAAAACAGAAAGAGATGGTAAATAAAAAATACAGAAAGAGAGAGAGAGAAAGAAAGAGAGAGAGAGAGAGAGAGAGAGATGGTGCATAGCGACAAGAGCTGAATGAATGAAAATAAATAAACACTTTGTAAGATTGATGTAGGCGAACGAAGAAACAAACAAGAAGCAAAAGGGAAGACGACGTCAATGAAGTGTTAAATATATATACCAATTGGACCAAGAGACAGCCTCTTCGATAAACTGAACGCTAATTATGGATAACTCTTGGTTCATTCTGATAACCAAATATTGTTGCTACAAAAAAAATTAATTTCCAGCTAGTTTTTTATGGCCAATAAAAAGGAAAAGCAAAATAAAAAGCCCCTACTGCCTTTCGTATTGGTTCATCTAAAGAAAATGTCAATGGCAAATAAATGGAAATCGCATAGCATGACCATGGCCCTGGTTAGCCTCAGATACAGCCACCAACCCCCCCCCTCTCCGGCATACCATAAAAGGATTAAAGGGGCGAAAGTTGAGGTTTAATACGCGTGCAGGCGCCACAGATAAAATTGCTTCAATGCAGTTGCAATGTTATATTTTATATATATTTTTTTTTTTAATTTTTTGTTTGTTTTGTTTTTGTTTTTCGCACAAATACGTACACTCACACACACGCGCAAGAAAATCTTGTGCCTGACTTTGCCAATGATTGGTTCCACCGCGTTTCCCTAAGGAGGCCCCGAATGCATGCAGCTTGTCTGTCTGTCTGTCTGATATTCTGCAAATACAACACACAAACACCGACTATATTTGAGTTGTACATATAGATATGTACCTATACGTAAACAGGGTATCCTCAATAGATATATGTACATATATATATATGTATCCCATACGTTATGTTGTACTTTTCTACTCCTCTGCTGCTACCCTTTTTTTTGTGTGTATGTGTCTGTGCTCTCGTTACCCATTACTACTACTACTACTACTACTGCGACTACCGCTATATTTTAGTTTGTGCATTCCTCTTTATTTTGTGGTAAACTTTGTTGACGCTGCGTGAAACTTTTTAGTTAGTTTATATTGCACAGCGGAGCAACAGCAGCAACAGCAGCATCACTGCAGGCAGCATGAACAAGAAAAATAATATACAGAAGATGTGTCAAGTCTCTAGGCGAGCGTGTTTCGCTACCAGATACCCTACATGTATCTACAAGCATATGAAATTTAATTTCAGTTTCATAAACATGCATAAAAGTATACTTTACACACACGTGCCACAAACACACACACACACAAACACACACACACACACACACATGGTCCCCATCCCTCTGCCACCTTTTGAAAATAATACTCAGAATATGTTAAAACAATTGTATTGGATCCATTTTTTTTCAAGTACACATGACTTAATTCCAGCCTCAAATCAAATGGATTTAGATGGCATAGCATACCATATGCATATAGCTGAGGTATACGACTACAATATATGCAAACATATCGCTTCGATTTATTTTGTCCCGAACTGATTTGTGTTGCTCATTTAGTATATACCATCATTTGTATGTTCGGCTCCGAATTTATTCACTGAAGTCAACGCAAAAGTTTCACATTATTGAAACCTACCTAATAATCCCAAGGCAAAAGCTAAAGCTAAAGCTATAGCAAAAGCATCTAACTTTTCGTCTAAAACCCTCCCATTAACCCCCCCAAACACCCGTCCTCCACCATCCCCTTCTCATCTCCGTTTTAGCACCAACAACAGCAATAAATAAATTGTGCCAAATAATTTGGCATGCCGCCAACAAAAGCGACAAGAAAAATGTGCCACTCTCACTGTCTGCTATTCCCTTTCTCCCAATCTGGAACCACCCAGAACCCAACCCTCAGCACCCGACCACCTTCAAACACCCCTCTCTCTCTCACACACACTCTATTAGTCTCTTTCGCTTGGTGTTCTTGACTCTTTTAGACTTCAAGTAAAAGCTGCGACATTTTATCCATTTCAAACCAAGCCAAGCCTTGCACCTTCCCTAGCTCCCTATCCAGTTATCTCTCTCTCTCCCTCTCTCTCTCTCTCTCTCCCTCTTTCTAACTTTTTCTCTCTCTTTCTCTTATTGTGCCTTTCTCTTTGACTTACTGGGTGTGATTCTGAAAAGCTGTGCTGAATTCAAATTAATTTACTAATAATGTTGTTGCAATTATCTTATTGTTGGCGAATGCAGCCAGAAGATTCAAGTGCTTCATTTGTGTTCCGGGTCTTCGTGCACGCCATATTTTAATTAATTCGAAATCTATTGTAAAATCCCTTGGCAGAGTATGGTATGATCTATAGATCAGTTCAAATTACAAATTTACAGTCAATGCTCTGCTGAAAAGTAGCTACAATTTGACCAAGAATGAAAATCAGCTGAATCTATTCAGGCAAAGGCAGGAGCTCACTGAAATTGGAACAACAGCAATCTTCAAAGCCAAGCATAGTGTAATTACGGCCCTCAATTAGTAGAGCTTACGGACAGGCAGTAGGACAGTGCATGCAGTGAGGGTGGAGGTGCTCTTGGTGGTGCTGGTATAGGTAGGTCGGGCTATTACCCGCACTCGCACAATAAAACTCAAACAGCATGAAAATGAGCGCGTATAATTTCTAACATGAAGCTGCCACTTACACCTGATAAAATAGGAGCTCTTTGTTGCTGGCACGTAAGCATAATCAAGAAAGAGAAAGACAGGGAGAGAGAGAGAGAGAGAGAGAGTACACAAGAAAGTATGTGCATGAGGAAAAGGAATAGGTTAAGGCCCTGGACATGGGCAAAGCGCCAAAGAGATGTGCGTGAGGCAATTACGTTTTCGCAGTAACCAAGATGTAAACCCTTGAGTAACGTGAAAATTGCGAGCAAATGAGAAAACTAACAAAATGTACATACCTTAGGTTGAACTTATTCGAACCGAAAAAAGAACACTCTGTCTTTATTAGAAGAACTGCTAAAAAGTTACACTATATGTTTATATGTATAAATATTCGATTATACAAACTCTTGTGGTTTTTTTAATTGATTTTGACAACCTTAATGTTTACAATTTATCTTACGACCATTTTTCCAAAATTAGAAGAACAGTACCTGTCTGTAGGAAACCTGTATTCAGAGTTTCGCGGTGTGTATATTCACATTATACTCTTTTCGGGGCAGTAGAGTATTTTCAGGGCTTTACATTAATCAAAGACTGTAAATTTCATTACCTTCAGTTAAAAAGTAAAATAATAAGATAAAGTGAATGAATAATGCGTGTAGTACATAAGTTTGGGATACTAATCAAAAGGTGCTCCTATATATTCAAAAAGAGCTACACAATTATCTTAAATAACGGTTATATTATGTAATGTAATTAATTCAATTCATTACTACCAATGAATACATCTGGAATGATTTCTATATAACCCTATACTATTCTCACATTTTGTTCAGGTCTCTTGGGTGCGTCATAGAGATATACATCTGTTGACTGTCGGCCGTTATACCTATACATCGGATCAGAGGTTCGAGGCAATACACTCGCCACACGCCGAGGATTGGACACTGCGTTTACGCTATGGCCAGCAAAAGGATTCGGGTGTCTATGAGTGCCAGATATCGACAACTCCACCAATCGGACACTCGGTTTACCTAAATATTGTTGGTAAGTAGCGGCTCAATTAACCTGCAGTTAACGTGTTATGTGGGTGCTGGACACTCAAATCTCTTGAATACATAGCGCTCCGCATATTGGTATACGTGCTGCGTTGAGACATACCCAGTTCTAACATTTCCCATTTGGCATCTGGCATTTGGGTGCTTTTATGGGCGTAATAGTTTAGGCTACGTGTGAGTGATTTGCCAACTACTTTGATGTTTGCTCTGACATCCAATCTGGCGGGCATAGACATGGATACAGCTATAGATACCAATATAAATGCACAGATACATACATAGATACATAGATACATAGATACTAATGCAGATACCCACGTACAAACAACTACAGCGACTTGGAGTGGATGTTGGAAGTTTTGGTAGTGCAGCGCAGTCACAAAAAGAGAAAAAGAAAATAATAAAAAAAATTTGACCACTTGATGGCGTATCTATTTCCTGGATCTTCTTACCCTCTAACTGTATCTGTCTGTGTGGGACTCTATGTTTATACATGCATGTGTGTGTGTGTATGGGTAGTCAACTCCCCCCGCTTGGAATGTTGATTTTGCAAACATGTTTGTGTCGTTTTATGGCAGCTTTTTGCTGTTTGATGATTCCCCTGGGCTCCATTTGCACTTTATAGCTTTTCACAGACCGACAACATCGCCGTCATCCTTGTCGTTGTCGTCGTCCTCGTCGTCGTCGTCGTCCTCGTCGTCGTCGTCGTCGTCGTCGTCATTCTTGTCTGACGAAACTCATCGAGCATGCTGCCTGGGTGCTGAGAAAGTGGGCCACTGAGCCATTGCTGCCTTTCTGAAGCTGAAGGTGTTGCTACCGACAGCCGACACTGACTGCCAACATCCCATCGTTGAATCTGCTTACTACCGACTTGACTCGTCTACGGCTCATAAATTACAAGTTGAGCAATTCAGTTTGCACATCTTGCGGCAGCATTGCCTACATTAGATGGCTTTAGATGGATCTGGATTGGAGTTTAAGTTCAACATAGTTGACTGGAATATTTCAACGAATTGCTGTTGCTACACATAATTTCATTGCGGTTTGAATTAACATCAAAGGAAAGCACACTAGTCAGGTGTGCGCATTAACATCAATGTGTCAGTCTATTATAGGGTATATATATACACATACTACGGAATGAATATGTCACAATTATGTATGATACAAATTCTCAGCACTAATTACACTAATTGCAAACTGATGGTGATAATTTAATAACCAGTTACACATACGAATCGAAGTGCCATAATAAATCACAGCTCCTGGATTGAGATGAATTAAAATTAATTTCATTTAATCAGGAACGCTTTTCGCAAAGTCATCTGGTAGAGAGATTCTCTATGGCAAAATGATAATACTCCAAGACCATGAAAGCGTATTCAAGCATAGTAAATAAGGCTAAGTTGTTTATGTTTCACACTGTCGCAATATTTGACTTGTAATCAAAGCAGACTATATGCCAACTATACATATACATATATGTATGTACGGGTATGTATGGGTCTGCATACACTTTCATACATAAATACATTCGCATGTATGTACACATCCATTCAGAGGGTGCTTGAGCGGGAGGGTAGGGCTAGAGAGAGAGAGAGAGAGAGAGAGTAGCATACATGCACGGTTGCATGTAGCTTGAAGCAGACTATAAACATTAACCAAACCATTATTATAATGTCTACACAAACACACATAATTCCACTTTCAACACTTTGACTCGGGACCTAGGACTTGGAACTTGAGTGGGTCTATGTGCAAAAGGAATGGATGCACTGGATGGGGGAATGCGAATAGGAATGGGTTAAAATGACATGAAATACAAAAGACTGGGTCTGCAATGAGTGGCGGGTAAAGGCGTGGATCGAGGGGCGGAACATGTCATGCTTAAAATCACGTACAAACACATTTGCGGTTGTTTGCATGTCGGTTGTGTCTGGAAGGCGGAGACTGCTTTTTTCCATACACTACAAAGACGAAAAATACTATATATGGTATACACACACACACACACACACACACAGAGAAAACCCATGCATTCATACATACATAAGTGCATATGACATATGTACGTTATGCCTGTTTTAGTGCGAATTAGTGAACGTCCTTGTCCTGCGAAATGGCAACAACAAATAATATGTTCAGCATTTGGGTCAGCAGGGGACGAATGAGTTGAGCTGAGTTGAGTAATTGGCGAGGCTAAGTTACTTTTTAGCATTTGCCAGCGAGCAGTCGCGACGATGATGAGCTATTTGAATGGCAACGGAAGCGGGCGAGACGAAAAGCACAACAAAATGAGTAACTGCTGGGATTTCTATTGCTTTTTGCGGAATGCGATAAGCCAAGGGCGCATTATTCAAGGCAATTTCATGGGCACCCCACCGAGACAGAGGCTGTAACTGTATCTGTAACTAAACCTGAAATAGATACAGTTTCACTTACATTTATGTTAACAGTTACAGCTACGCTTAGTTACAGACAATCTACCCAATTGGGAAGAACATACGCATATTAAACAGAAATTCAATGAATTTCATTATCCTCATGCTGTATAAATTTAATGGGATTCATCTCCGCTATAAAATCGTGCAAAGCTATATATTATATGATCATTACAAAGAAAATTCAATAATAAAATATACAACAGCCTTCAACGGCAACTAAATTCCTTCAGCCGAAAATGAACTCAAACACCCCCTATTAGGAAAATACTATCAATATATATTGATGAAGATCATAAGATCATATTTGCTAATGCCTGTCCTCCTGTTTCGACATTTCCATCTTTTTTTTTTTTCAAATAACATCAAATCTAACAAAACTAATAGCAATTTAACGCACTTTAATAAACACAAGAAAAAATTTAAAAAAATAAAATTTAATTAATAATAACACATGGCTCAATAGACATGGTTTCTCTTCCTGTTCATGAATATGTATACTTTATGGGGTCTGCCACGCCTCCTTCTACCTGTCACACACAAATCGACTTTGCACAATATTAATAGGGCCTTTTAAGTTTTTTAAATATAGGATCTAAAAAATGTTTTTTAAATCTGAACGGATGAGACATTGAATTCTAGCTAAAAATTAGTTCATCTTATGCAGCCAGTTTTTAATTACACTAATTTGGTATACATAATTAATTATCTACCTATTAGTCTACACTTACATCCATAGATTATATAGCCCATGTATAGGGA
>JBANCZ010002298.1:0-10340 GCA_037040025.1 Sphaerogastrella javana | reverse complement strand
GAAAACTAACGACTGTTGAAAACACGGTGCTAGCAAAAATTAAAAAGAAAGAAGAGAAATAAAAAAAAAAAAAAAAAAAAAAAAAAATACGAAAACAAAAACGAAAATTATATTAAGCAACTGCAAAAACGACTTACGGATTTTCACAACAACCTGATGTTTGTAACGGATTTTCACGAATCTTGCGAAATTTGGTGTTACCTCGCGTTTTTCGAAACGAAGTTCCATTCGTTGTATTAACTGCAAAGAGGTAAGTTCTGTTCCTAATTACTGAATTTCCCTAATACTATGATATGCATGTTATAATGAGTTATCTAGAGAGGTCATCTCAACGTGAAATTTATTCCAATATGATTTATTGTGACTTTTTATTCTCTTCTATAAAAATACCAAAAATAAGTCTAAAGTGTTCAAAAACTGTTACGAAAAACCTAATGTAATTTTCCCGACCTACCTATAAATATTTTTGCAATTGGTTAAACTAATGGATCCTTTAATGCATTTTGAAGTAAGGGATCTAATGCGAGATGTCATTGTTGTGACGACAGGTATTTGATGATATAAGGAAAGCTCAACTCGATAGGTGAAATACGATGATTCGATGTTAATTCTAAGCAAGTTTTGGGCTGAAAAAAAAAAACCAAATCGTAGCCGCAACAGCAACCGCAACTGAAAGCGAGTGTTAAAACGCATAAAATTGATGTATGATGTATATATATCTGTGTGTGTGTGTGTGAGGTGTGTGAGGTGTTTACGCTAAGTTACATTTTTTGTTGTCGACCGTTTGTTGGTTGTTGGTGTTAGTGTATGTTGCTTGTTGTTGTACTAACCATGCTGCTGGTGTTTCTACTGCTGCTGCTGCCGGTGGCAGACACATGAACTTCACAATCTAGCCAACGAGATCTAATGTCATTAAATTCGCACAAGGTTAGACCAACTGTTTCGACCGACATCAACTTTTCATTTCATGTGGGCCGTCCACCTGTCTCTCCCTCTATGTCTATCTCCCTCTATGTATGTTGCGGTCTCGCTTGCTGTTGATGTGTAGCATTGATTAATAAAATATGGTGTATCTTGTTTCGATAGTTTCGTCGATAACTTTTAGAACGATAGTATGTTAGAGATCACAATATTAGGTATTAGACATAGTTATCGAAACAACTTCTAGCTTAATTGATCACAAAATGAACTTACGTTAACTATTTTCAAATTAAATTATAAAAATCTACAGAAAGTTTTATTTTAAGTAAAATTTGAACTGTTATATATTCGTAATTCTAAAGAAATTTCTGAGATCGACGTAACCTAGAGATAGATTAACAGATCGAGACACCTTCGTTTTAAATGTCTTCGTGTATAAAAATAATCCGATATAAAGGGTTTGGAAACAATCATTCAACACATTTACATACATTCTTAAATATTACTATACTACTACTATAATACCGTATTCCTAAACAATAATTTGCATCTGAAGTAGATTGCAACATGGCGTGCATTTGTGGCAAGAAATGCTCCATGTTCTATTTGTTTTTTAGCGCCTGGGGCGTCATACAGTTGGGATTTATGGGTGTTTTCTACGTGATCAAAGCTGTGCCATTAGTAGGTAACTTGCCGCTAAAAAATCAATACAATTCTTTAAAAGAGTTCCGAGATCATACTGAAGGCATATATAATTTGGTCGCTCTTCGATGCTTTATTGCCGCCGCTCTCTATGTTGTTTTGGTTGTAGTATCTGCCTTATGTCTGTTCAACAGGGCAAAACGGGATGCAAGGAGAGCAACTATTACTGTTAATATGAAGCCTCAAGTCTGAACTTATCCGCAAAATGTATATAACTTTTTGGATAACCTTACAGGAAATAAAAAGGAATTGTTCAATTAAATGTAATCGTTTTATTCAATGAATAACAAGTTTACAGGGTTTTCCGAGAGTGTAGTATTTTGTCATCTAGTTTAGCTCACCTACACACACTGGAACTCTTGCACCCACTTTTCAGCTACAGATTCATAAACAACTACAACTCTAACATAAACAAACTTGTTCTCAGTTTGTTGACCGCATTTCTCTGATCTTGTTGTTGTTGCAGTTGATTCTTTGTTATTGTTGTTGATGTTTCTGTTTGCTTTAGACTGCAACTGACGTGATTAGCTTCTCTTTAGCTTCTCTTTAGCTTCTTTATCTGCTTTAACTACGAACAACTTTTCTTGTCTGTCCATCCACTATTCGTCTGAACTATTATTTTTGACAAGTTTCCTACGATTGGCTGCTGTTGGAAGCGCACGTGACACCTTTATAGTTCTGTTCTTTGGGCTCCATAAATTTCCCTGAATCTTTTCGATGCGCTCCAACATGTTAATGTGCTGTATTTGTATCTTTGCCCATCAGGTCGGCTCTCAGTATGTGTTGTATCTGCAGTGATAAGCCTAAACTGTACACTGTTCCCCGTGTACTGTACACTGAGGGCTGTGGCACATGTAAACCGTTTTGTAAATTATCGTAGATGATTTTTTGGTTGTTCGTTCTCTTTGTTTGTTTGGTATCACAGCGCACGCAGTTGTGAAGTGACTCCTTAAAGTGGATTGGACATTTTAAAGATATATGTGCAAACAATTAGATC
This sequence comes from Sphaerogastrella javana, assembly GCA_037040025.1. Lineage (NCBI taxonomy): Eukaryota > Metazoa > Arthropoda > Insecta > Diptera > Drosophilidae > Sphaerogastrella > Sphaerogastrella javana. The sequence continues at coordinate 7,720 of JBANCZ010002298.1, read as the reverse complement.
ATTATACTCTGTGCTTGTGGTTTAGTTATGTTTCAAATTATGCTAAGTTTAAATTATGTTAATGCAACAGCAACAACATCAAAACACTGCTTTTACAGTCAATAAAGTTGACTTTTAGAGCAATATTATTTTTGTTATAATTATCATATTTTATTATATCCTACACTTTTCCCCTATCTTCTTGTGAAATTTGAATACAGTAGCTCTTCTAGTATACGAGATCTAGACATACAAAAGTATAGAAGGACAATCTGGCAAATTTCAAGATACAGCATGATATATAATATAATATAGTTCAATTTTGAACAATCAATACTATAATAAAATAATTGGTATCAATTTACATATATTATCTTATATTTAAAATAAGTTTGTTTTTATGTTTTGAAAGATTTAATATCGATTGTACGCACTAGTAGTAGCAAGTGTTGTGATATAATTGTCATTGTCAATATTCAAAAGTTTTACTTTATTTCGAGCTGTCTCACAATTTACATTACTCAAATTTCACTCATTGTAATTTTAAAACGGAGTACGGAGAATAAGTTAAAATGTCGCGACTTTTAATGATAACTGAGCCGACGCGTTTGTGTCGAAGCTGTGAGTATATCCTACCCTAATAGCTCTATAGATCATCAGTTTTCTGATTCTGTCCGATCTATGTAGTGTTTACAAATCGCTCCTATGGTATTGGTGGTTTTGCCAGTGTTACACGTACTATGGCCGCAAAAAAAGTAAACCCAAATGAAGCAAAGTGTCCGAATTCGCAGGGAGGACCCAAGCAGCGCCGTGGCTACTTTCCAAGTGGCGGAACACATGCCGTGTTTAGCGATTTGCCTAAGCCGGAGGGTGATTTCTTTAAGGAATGGAATAGAAAGAACTCCAAGTACAATTTGGTCTTATTATCTGGAATATTGGCACTGATTGGCTCCATTTCTATGGGTTACTTTTCGGATTCATATAATCTGAATTTCACGGTACCGGAGTACCCTTATACGGAAAACGAAATGGAAGAATTCGAAAAGGAAGAGCAGCGTCGACATCAGGAGAAGGTGGATCGCGAGGTCCATAAACTGGAAGTGAGCGAGGGAAAGGAATTGAAAAATCGACGTCGCGAAGCCAAGGTGAAAATGGCCCGTGAGCTAGAGCTCATGCAAAAGGATATTAATGGCGGTGTCGATGATGCTGAACTGTCAGAGTTGGTTCAGCTGACACAAAATCGCGAGGAGTTTGAGGCTTGGGAGAAACAGGAGGTGAAACGCCTTGAAGAGAGGGCCAAAGAACGTCCCGCGGAAGTAGAAGCTAATTTGAAGGAAAAGCATCACTAGCAAGCCATCAAATTCTATACACAACCTTTTAAACTTTAAATTTTACCCATTCATTAAGTTTTGGAAACATTTTCAATGTTTTACACATTAATGGACATTAAATACGAAATTAATAGAATAGGATAAAGAAAAATTTAAATCTTCATTTATCCAAAAACCAAAAGCTTATAAATTACTCGTACGTAACAGGTGACAGGGATAGTTGTGTTATACTTACATGATATATTTATGTTTTAGATTTAAGAAATAAGGTATTTCTATGTAAAAACTACACATAGGACTCTATCTGTCGAGTACCATCCCTAATGTTACAAACTTAATTTGTAGAATGAATTGGCCCATTTGAATGGATTTTTTAAATTCATCAGTCGGTTGTGGCTTAAATGAAGCGAGGCTGTTGTAGATGTAGTTATGGTTATGGTATTATCTGCATGTATATATCTAGAATTCTTGAACGCTATAACAGATACTTTAACTGTGGCATTAGCTCGCGAAGCAACGCAACAAAGGAAATGGCTCATTGCATATAATCAGCACAGTGCCACCACCACATTGCAAAGTGAATTGTATCTACAAAATTGAAAATTGTATCTGATAGATAAGGCACACATGCACACGCACACACACACACACACAAATCTCTAATAGCTTGTGGTATGTAGCGTGCAACGATCGCAGCACGAATTTCAATTGAAGCAGTCAAAAGCATATTACAGTCATATACACTTGAGTACTGTTCTCAAATGCCAAATACCGAATGCCGAACAACGACCACTTGTTGTCTAGCTAATAAAATAATGCTCTTCCTACCCCCCCTCCCTTCCTCCCTCTCTTTCTGACGTTTATGAATTTTATGCCACAATCTATTAAATGCAATTCACAACTAGTGAATACCGAATCAGAATAACTGCTGGCTATTCAATTGTATCTGTATCTGTTCTGTATCTGTATCTGTTTCTGAATCTGTATCTTTCTTTGTATCTGCATCTTTATCCGTATCTATATCTGTATCAATCTGTATCAATATCTGTATCTGTATCTATAGGTTTATCTGTATCTGTACATGTATCTGTACCTGTATCTATATTTGTATCTGTATCTGTATCTGTAAATGTATCTGTAAATGTATCTGTAAATGTATCTGTATCTGCTTCTGTATCTGTATCTGTATGAGTATCTGTATTTGTATCTCTAAATGTATATATTTCTGTATTTGTATCTCTATATGTATCTATATCTTTATCTTTTGCTCTAACTGTGCTGGATGTGCGCACTTAATGAATCACAATCGTCGTCAGTTAGGCTTGGCTTATCATTAATCAAATTAGTTGCACTCCCAGCAGCCACATCAGCTCTATATACCCCCAACATTTGCAACATTAACAACAACAACACTTAATCTCAACCGCTGCACAGTGGGTGCACTTTGTTACTCGTGATCTGAAATGCATTTAAAAGAGAATACGAAATATTTTTCTAAATGTCTAATTAAATTGAAAGAGAGATCTTCCTAGAGAGAGTGTTATTTGAAATTTAAGCTTATGCTAAAATAGATATATGAATATATCCAAAATAAAAATTGTGACCCAAAAATACATACAAATAAGTTTAATAAAATTTTAATTATTACATCAAATTATACTAAAGCTCATAACATGTATACCTAATGTACCAAAGGTTGTTTTCCTGTTATTTCTACTCCTACTATTATTTATGAATATTTTCATTCGAAACAAAATATAAGTGACACTGTGCAGCTGTGCATTAATTCTTCATTTTGTTGCAACAAATGGTTGAAACAACCTCTTCATATAATTTTTCATATGCGTTTTCCAGATTTTGGATATACTAGTTCATCCGTAGCGCAGGCCTAGTGTCGTCCAAAGTGGGGAGTGGGCTTAGCTACAAGTTGAAAAGTTCTTTAAATGCATTTACGATGCAATTTGTTTGCATTAGCGCTACTGACGTGAGCCTCGTCGGCCTTTGGGGTCGTATTTGTATTCGTATCTGTATCTGCATCTATGTATATCGGTGTCTGACCGTGGATGTGGCATTAAGTAAAACTAGCTACCGGCCAGTTACACCAACCGTCAAATTGCTTCCGGGTAATAATGTCTGTGCCCACCCAAAAATGAAAGCAGAAGATAAACGAAATGAGCGAAAGATTTTCTTTTTGTTAGACCTACTATATAGTGTCTATGTGAGACTTAAATCGAGAGTGCAAAGCTTATCTGCTTAATTAGTCGGGCTTATCGCTCACTACATGTAAATATTTGCACTTTCAGATCTCGTTAAATGTTGTTTTATTGGTATGAGAAGTTCTGTTTTGTCTGTTAGGTCGTTGCAGTTGTAGGTTGTTTTTGATAAGGTTGGTTGGGGATGCAGCTAACTTACCTCAAAATATTTGTATCATACGGAAAGAATATAATAATTACCACAAGTTTTTAAAAGTTCGTGCTTTCCGTTAATGTGTACAAGCTTTTTTTGTAGTTTTTGATAGCTTGCAATTAAATTTCTCGATATAAAAATAAAATATATTTTGTATGGCCAAAGCATGTTCAAATGAGTACGAAACTCTAATTATACACATACCAAAGGTATTTTAGACTTTCGCCTAAAATTCAAAACTAGTGAATGATTTAAACTCTCACTTAAGAGTGTTCAAAGAATATTATATATAGTATATACACATCTATATATATTTTTGTTTGAAACCATCTACGTAATGACCACAAAATGCGAGCTAATTATGCAAATTGGGTAAAAAGCAACAGAAACAGCAACAGCAGGAAATTCGTACGTAGTAGCTGTAACAAACCAAATGATGATAGACTGTTTCTCTCTTTCTCTGTTCGTATATCTGTATGTCTGGCTATCTATTTAATAACTCTCTTAGATTTTATAGAAGCGTGCCAGAGTAAAATAGCATTGTATTGATATTGAGGTCTTGCCACAGATAGCCAGTGTGCAGTTATAACAATTCTAATGCTTTGTATCTGCCAGATACTTTGCAGTGGGTCAATTCTCTCTCTCTCTTCGTGCTCCACTCTCGCTGGCAATCAATTTGTTCAGTGGCTGAGTGCTTCGGTGGTTCTGTTCAGCTTTTATGCTGCTATTTGTGGTGGTTGGAGGCACATCGAGTGGATATGATTGTTTCGATTCTGTGTGCAACTCACGTAGTGAGTACCCGCTATGGCTGGTGCTGCATAGGCATAGTGGCTCTGAGTCATCATAATAAGTATTTCTCTAGTTACTTTCTGCTTTCTCAACTGCCTGGTGTTGTTGTACTTCTTTTTCAATTAATTTTTAATACACTTGCGCACATTTCATTGACTTGTGGGTTGACTTCTGGGCAGCTTTTGCCTGTCAGCTGGGTCTCAACTCAACTCAACTCACAGCGTTCAATATTCAAGAGCGCAACAAAGCAGCGCATTCATTATTCATTTTTCTTCGTTCTTCGCTCTTACGATTTCGTTTTCTTTTATTTTCTTTCCTTATTCTTTACCGTATTTTGTGTTTTGGAGAGCCCACTGGCGGTTGTGGTTCTGTTCGTCTTTGAGCCGATCACGCCCATTTTCGTATTTATGTATAGAAGCAATGGCCTTTACCTCAAGTTGCTACTCCGTTGCCTTTGTCCAGTCAGCATCAAATGTGATTAAATTTTACAGTGGTACTGATATGACTATGATTGTTTATGTTTTATTTACTTTCCATCATTATATTATTTAAAAGTTTGGGTTTGTGAAACTTTATTTAAGATACGTCGTCCACTCCCTCGCAAATCGACACCGTTTCAAACCCAACATAATGTATTTTGCGCATAATTTCAATTTAGGCCTAATTTGCAAATTTAATTTCGACAAGGTGCAAGTGAAATACATTGTCGTACATAAAGAATTCCTTGTGATATCGAATTTGGAAAAAAGCTCGTTACATTAAATCCAATAATGCTCCAAGGCACCAATAATATACTCGGTCGTTGAAATCACCATACTGGAATAACATACTGCACCGGAAATCTTAATATGACCCGAAAGTACTATATTGCATTGGAAAACAGGCTTTTGCATCATAATAACTGCTTTTCTTTCTGTAGGTTAGGTTAAGCCTAACCCTCACAAAAAATTTATGAGGACAAATGGACTAAATGACTTTGATCTCTAAGCCCTATACGTTGAATAGCACAAATAACGTTCACAATAACTTAACTTGGTATTAAACATTTTCAATATATATGAGAGATCAATCGACTTGAACTTTCAACTAAAGCTTAATTGCATTTTAAAATCTTCAAATCTAGTTATAGTTCGAAAATCCAAAGTTAACATTTTAGACCTTGTGCTTAACTTGTGCAAAAGGGTTTATTAACCCTAATATATTTTAGTGCTTCGATCTAATATGTCAGTAAATTAATGTTTAATTCTAAAGGTTTATACATATAAAGAAAATTAAATAAAAAAATTTTCAAGCAAAAGAACTATTTATATTTAAGGAGTGTACGCTTCAATTTCTGCTACATCGTTTTGACCCACTGTGCGCTGCATCTGTTATCTTTGTTATAAATTAAATTATGTTGCTGTTGCAGTTGGCTGAAATATCGACTATGTACATACCTGTACATTGAAGATCAGTTGATGCTGTGCTTTTTGTTATACGAATCGTAAACGTTACATCAAATTGTAATGCCTGCCTCATATGTCTGGCACCCGGGGGCGTAATCGATTTGTCTTCCGTTAATTTTATTTATTTTTTTGAGCAGGCCTCTCAAGTGGAAGAACCGCTAAGGCATGCGAAAGCATCAAATGCACCACAGGTTCTGACAAGAATTTAAAAAAAAAGTATATCCTACCAACCACAGTCTGTTAGCCTGATATCAGTCATATAGGAGTACAAATGCAGAAGAATGCAGAGCAATTTAGGATACGGAGCTGTTAATAAAGTAATTAAACTCATGACACTGGATGGTTTTTTATGGCCAAAGTTTAATTGCATTTGCCACCAGCTGGAACTGAAGCTGGGAAGGAATACAGCCAACAAGTTGCGTTCAATTTGTTGAACACATGATATGTTAATTGAATCTTCCACTGATTTGCATGTGCAGGCGAAAGCTTAAGACATAGTAGTTAAAATGTGCTTAGTTTATTTGTTTGTTTTTTTTTTCTTTTTTTTTGTTTTAATTTTTTTATATTTAGTTTTGTTTCTGTTCATTGGGTATAGTTTCTCAGGCTATGGAAATTGCTACACTTTCGCTCTCGTTTTCGCTTTAATTGCCATCTGCTTAAGACAGCAATGGTGTTAATGATAATAATAATGATAGTCACGATCATGATCATGATTATGACAATGTTAACGATTGTATGATCGCATGATGATGTGCTGACACTTGGTTAAATACTACAACTTAATGTTACCGCAAAGACCGTGTGAACCTCATTGCAAAACAACAAAGCTCACGTGTCGCAAACGTCGCCATCATCATCACCAAGACACTTTTCCACGGCCTTCACTTTCAACTGGACAAACTTCACGAGCGACTCTCGTTTTACAAGCTATTGTTAGTGCTAATGGAAATGTCCGAAAAACTTTTGTTACTGTTGTCATCCATTTGTTTTTGATACTTTGCATATTTATTTGTTCATATTTCGTTTATTTAAATATCGCTATATATTTTGTTATCGATAAAAGCTGACATCGTGTAAAGATCATTAGTAGATTTCCTGTAAAACAAATAATTGTGCAAAAAAAAAAAAAAAAAAAACATTACGGCAAAATCACATAACACTTAGAATTTATACATTTGTTATTTCGATGATTCTACTCTACCGATAATGTAATAAGTGTTTAAAACAAACAGATGTTGCAACGCCAACAGTGTCGATGTGTCCATAAAAAATATATAAGAAGAGAGAAAGGATGGGTGAGAGTAGGGATGGCACAATACTATGTACGATAATCGATTATTTTCCTAAAAATTTGGACTTAATCGAATGGAAAAAAGTGTAATCGCAAGGTTAAAATTAATCATATGATCAAATAATCGATTAATAGATGTTTTTGGCCATCCCTAGGTCAGAGAGATACATAAAAACCAAGCCGCATGAATGAAAGGAATCTGAAATGGAGCGTAACGATTATTATTATTAGTATATTATTATTATTATAATTATAATTATTTATTATTCAGAAAATAAACTGAGAAACCGGAAAAATTGTTTTGCTCAGTTAGTAGGTGAAATGAAATTGGGTCAGCAGAACGATGAGAGGGAAATGTGTTAATGATAGTGAGTGGTGTAATTAACTGTGCATTTTTTACTCATTTATCTTCCCCCCCCCCCCCCCCCACTCCCCACCGCTTTCTCGCTGAAAACAAAAAAGTCGAGTTGTCTGCGTGG
>JBANCZ010002297.1:0-16355 GCA_037040025.1 Sphaerogastrella javana | reverse complement strand
ACGATATCGATTATCTATATTTATTTGAGAAATCGGTTATCGATAATACTATACAACACCGAAAATATTATACTATATTGCACCGACAAACCATATTACTCCAAAAATAATAATCTGCCCCGAAAATACTATTATGTTCGAAAAATACTAAACACAAGATCCCTACTGTCGGGCCAGTCCCTACTGTTGGATATTTTATATTCTTTTTTTTTTTGGATTTTTTCAAGTGGAGCATAATACTCTTCTTTTCACTGAGCTGACATTGAGCTGTGGTCTAATGTGCGTGCATAGGTAATACGCTGTTTGAAAAATGCAACCAAATACTCATACCAGCAATGCTAACAATCTTTTGGAAAAGTAAAACAGCACACAAAATATATATAAAAACATAAATAAATAAATACCATAGCCCATAAAAATATGGGTACACAAATCCGCTTAACTGGCGCACAAATGCGATTACAATGCTTTCTATAGCAAGGGGGGTTTATGTCACATGTGCCAGGCAACTAAAGTGCGTGGCTTTTGTATTGGTAAAATAAATATATACCATTTATATTTAACATGGTAAATTTTATGAAATTTATGCAGATTTATGTATAAACATAAACCCTTTACAACTTACGGTATTCATTGGTAAAAAAAAAGGAATATACAAAGGGACAAAACGTAGGGTATACTACAACATGGTAGACTAAACTAGCGTTGTACAAAGCAGTTTTAAGTAAAATATAGTCAAGAAGAGTGTAAGAGTTCTACTACAGTAGAATGGAATCAAGTTGAGTAGAGAGAATTCGAGTAGAGTAGAGCAGAGTCTAGAAAATAAAATTAGAATAAAGCTCTATGGACAAGGTCTGAAACATGTATATTATTTCTTTTTAAAATAATTCTATAATTGTACATACAAACGCCTCTTCAATTGTAGATTATTATAATTTGTGTAATAAATAAATAAATATAATTATAATGCCAACAATAAGGCTATCATTCTGTTTGAATAAATTTTCTTACTTATCCGTTTCAATGATATATACTTTATCGATTGTTCTCTTTGCGCTTTTTGCAGAACCCTGCCATCCGTATGAGCCCTTCAAGTGCCCCGCCGATGGTAATTGCATTTCCATACAATATTTATGCGATGGTGCACCCGATTGTACCGATGGCTATGACGAGGATATGCGTCTTTGCACTGCGGGTGAGTATAAATCTCTATATTGTCTAGCATTTTGAGTCTCGGCCTGTGGTTTTAAGTGCATTTCGTATACGAACTGTTGGTCACAGAAAGTTAAGCTTTAATTGTATGCGAAATTGTTCACTAGTGAGCCATAAATAATTTAATTAGTGGCCCTTTTGATCTACCAGCCAGAGAATCAATGCCAGGCAATTTGGCCAAAGTTTGATTTGTGGCCAACAGGCACAGAGAAATCGACAGCGATATAGAGAGAGAGAGAGTGCAATCAAATATGGTTAGAGCCAAAGAGAATTTTGATTCAAGGCATGTCAGGGCACATTCCCAGCAGGCATACGTACATTTTCGACAGTGAGTGAGTAAGCCAACAGGAAATTAAAGGCCGTATTTCAATTAGGACTGCTAGTCATGTGCGCAATGTGTGTGTGCGCCTCTGTGTGTGTATATGTGCGAGTGTATATGTTTATGACATGTCAAGGACAAAAATTGCTAACATGGCCAAGAGGCAGGCACATGTAGTTTTAATACAGAAATTGTATTAGCTACATCCGTGTTGCAATCTGCAAGATTTGTGCACCAGACACTTGGCTAAGTGATTTTTTACCAGTCCAGGTTACATCTAAGGTATAAACAGTTTGTGGAAAGTCAGGTGGTAATATATAGAAGGATGTAGATTTTCAAAAAAGCAAAAAATCCTGATTAAAGTTACTTGCATTCGTAAAAACCCTGCGGTTCTCTGGAAATCATGATACCATTTAATCGTCATATACTATTTCGGAGCATGTTCATCGAACTACCGTCTTCTTTGGTCTGTTATTTCTTGGCTGTTTACTTAGTATGTGTGATCATTTTTGCTGCACGCTTCAATCTAATCAAATTAGCCGCACAAGTGGCAAAAGTTCTGCTGGTAAATCAAAAAGTTTCCAATTTGTCGTCCATTTGTGCAAGGACGAAAGTTTCCTTCGGCTTCGAATTTAATGTGTAAAAGATGCCACAAACTTTCTGACAGCTACTCAAGCTATAAAGCCCCCAAATGCCATACTATCAGATGCGCAAATATGTGGTAGAGTATAAATGTACCATCAATATTTATAGGTGTAACTATAAGCTGGGGTCTGTAACTATTTGAAACTGTGAGCTTAGGTCTAAAACTATTTGCAGTTTCAACTAAAAACTCAGGTATAAAAGTGTTTACAAAAGCAGTAAAAGTAAAGAAAATTTAACAAAAATTTTCCCGTTTTAAAGTCAATAAAATGGAGATTCTCTTTTTTTGGTAAAGCCCAACATTCCCGGCGGTTGATTAATTAGTTCTGTTAGGAACAAATTAATACCGTTTAAGCACTTAAGATATAGAAACAATTGCAAAGCAATTAGACATCCATTAATTTATTTTGTGTAAACTCTCCGCAACCGCTTTATATTCAAATATGAAATAATAAATTACACGCCTTGGTAACATTGGAATATTCCCCTTTGTTTTATAATAGTTGAGCTGGCATGAATAAATTTTGAACAATGTGCGTCTAATTTGGTGCTGGAAAAAGCAAGAAAACTAAAGCAAAACAAACGGCATGAGCAACTTTAAGCAAACAGCAAATTGTTGCCACTAATTGCCACAATTCGCTGTACTAAAAGCTAACTAAAACCGCGCAGTTAGCCCGAAGGATGAGGGAATTCCAAAAAGGTTTTTTGGGGCCAACCCAAGATGTCTTGTCTGGCGGTTGCTAGGATAAAAGTGTGTAGGCCACAGGGCAAAGTCGAGCGCACTCTGGTGGAAATTTTTCGTGTGTGCCATTGTTATGCCCCTAAAGACAGAAAGACAAAGACATAAAAAGAGACAGAAAGACAGAGAGAGAGAAAGATAGAGATAGAGAGAGAGAGAGAGATACAGGGTGTAAAAAAACTATTTCTTCGACAATGAAATCATTTACGACGTGTCGGTGCCTCAGTCTGTCTCAGTCTTTGTCTGTCTGATGTAACAGTAGAAGCAACACAGCTTGAATGTCTTTGATAAATTATGCGTCACACTCTTCCTCGACCTGCCTTTCTTTCTTCTTCTCTATCTCAAGATACACCATCTCTCTCTCTCTCTCTCTCTCTCTCTCTCTTTCTCTCCCTCTCTATATATATATCTGGCTATACGTGTGTGCGCGTGTGTATGTGTTAAATGGGAGGCTCAAGTTGCCGTTTGGCGCCTTGGTAACAGCCTTTTTGCCTCTCTTCCTTCCTGTTGGCCCAGACAATTGTTGCTTAAATTTATACGAGCTGTGTGAGTGAGAGGTTGAGCTTCAGATAGAGACGGTTGCTTGGTAGCTCGTCAAGTGGTTTCAGTCCTGTTGCTGAAGGCGTTCTAAATGTTTATTAATGAATAGTAATTAGCCCAGCGTCTTCCATTCCCATTCACCGTGTCATTCTGAGCTCTAGACTTGCTTTTCAGGAGTCGCGTCTTAAGAAGTGGCAGTTGGGATTGAAATCAGCGTACCGAAAAAAGCACTTTTAATTTACATTAATTGTATAATGCTTAAAAGAAGTTAATTATGCATAAAATAGTTAGGTAAACTTTAAAATTAAAAATATAAATATAAATAAATACATTTTATAATATAAAATATTTTATATAATTTTTAAACTGAGTTAAGATAATTGAAGAATGTTGGATCTGTAAAAGAAGTTATTGGAAATGTAACAAATATTAAAGAATATCTTCTTTCTTTCTTATAATACTTTAGTAGAGCACAAAGAACATTTCCATAATTAGTATTTATTTATCGTAGTAAATTCAAAACGAAAATTCAATTAGATACACATTAAAAACGAATCTAATTAAATCTTTTATCGTCTAGTTTAATTAAGAGAAACAGTTTTAAATAACAGTCATATAAATTTGGATCGTTATGGCCCCCGTGGCATACAAAAGGCCAAAAATAAAGGTAAACGGGTAACTGCAATAAAAATAGGAAAACTTTTAATGCGTTGCACTCGAATACCCATGGGAAATTAGCATAATTTTGCATACATTCTATTGAAACATAAAAACACACACACATGCATACACATGTATGTATAAACATACAAAAAAAGAAAAAGTTTACATAGGAGTTGGCTGTGTTTCTTTTTTGTGAACGTGAATTGTGCTCAGGGTCCTGAGAGAGGGCTGCAGGGCACACGTTTACCAAAAGCGCCTGCTAATACTGAGTATGGCTTTATCTGAACTACAGATATACATCGGTGGAATATGTAACAAGTTAAAGCCAAACAGGCGACAGCTAAACAATGAAAAAACTGGCACACACCGAGAAAGTGAGCCAGAAGCGGTAGCGGGAGAAAGTGGTAGAGCTAGGGAGTGCATAGAGTGTGTTTGGAGTATATGGAAATGTGGTGCTCCCAAGGGAGTACGATACATGCACAGGAGTTTCTAAAAAAAAAAAACATAGAAGTAGAAAAGAACACAGCATTACAGCATTGAATAAGGGAAAAAAGTACTAGTCTAATCGTAGCTGTTATAGAAATTTGATTCTTCTTCAATTGACACAAGTTTAAATTTCATACAAACTTCACTTGATTCGAAAAGATAAATATTGGTTAATCCATTTGCAATCTGTAGCCTTTCCACGAATTTCCTTTAAGCTTAAAGGAATTTGAATAAAGTCCCTAAGAATTATTTTGTACAAACCATTCGTATCTCGAATCGTGTTCCTTCCAGGGTATTAAAACTCATGCGAACTGCGCTATTTGCATAACAAATACAGTTAGTAACTGAAGCAACTGATACACACTCACTCATACTCACATGTGGATTCATGCCAACCTACATGCCATATTGGGCGACCGGTCACCGAGGACAAAACGTCCAAAATTTTCTTTGCTGCAGTAGCACCGTCATGTCCTTGCCTTACCATTAAAAATGCTAAAAAAAAATGGAATACAGACAAGCATATGTGCGTTTAGCTAGTTAGCATTCATATGGGGGTTCAGAAGTGCAACCAGTGTATTAAATGGTCCCCATTTCTGCTTTGTCCTTTGTTTTTTTTTCAACATGCTGATTGACGGACGACCGACTACACAAAGTGACACCAAGAGAGATACGAACTGACAGACAGCTTGACCTATAAAGTGTGAAGGTCTAAGAAAAACTCAAGAAAATGCAAGTTGTGTTTAAAGTAAGCGTTGAGGGTTTAAAAATAAATTGAAAAATCAAGTTTACGCGCTGTGGTTTGCAATCGAAATTAATATTATATTGGTTGCTATCAAGTATGCATATGATTTTAAATATTTAAACAGGTCGCCCAAAGTCCTTCTGTTTGCCTTCTCCCACTCAGACTGTACAAATCTCATTCATACGAATATTTAATGGGGTTAAGCCAGCATTTAATTTGGCACATGTGGGTCTTAACTATGTGACAAACATATAATTTAAATTGCACGAATCAAATGACATTGAATTTATGTTCTGCTAACATAACAACGAAGACTTTAATACACTATAAATGAGTGAATACAATTGAAAGATTCATTTGAATTGAATTCAACTTATCATTCATGCACTTTATGCACAATTCATTATGCAATTACGATTGAAAATAACGATTGTTAATTATTGATTGTAATTGTTTGCAGTAGCAAAGACCCTTACACATTTTCCAGATGTACATTTGCCTCATCAAGTTGATTACAAGTATAATTGAATGCGGTTAATATCAAGGGTTAAATTGTGGTTTTAATGGAAGAAAAAAGTCACAAGCGTATAATTTTGTAAAGCCTTCAATGATTAAAAAAAGTTGAAGTGATTCTTTAAAGTTTGAATTTAAACAATGAGAGAAAATGCATATTGTACAATATTCTTGAGTAATCCATGTAGGAGTACGTACTGCATATATCTATTGTAATATAGTTTCTTGAGTAGTTAGAAGGAGTTCAACTGGCCAACCCATTAGTTCACACTAGTTCTAATTGGTTTGTAAGGCCGACACGTGTTATAACTTGTGCTGTAACTTAATTATTATTTCATAAGCGTCTTTTCTGCCTATTTTCTTCTGCATTTTACAGCCAAGCGTCCGCCTGTCGAGGAGACGGCATCGTTTTTGCAGAGCTTAATCGCCTCACACGGACCCAATTATCTGGAGAAACTATTTGGCAGCAAGGCACGTGATGCTCTCTCCCCGCTGGGTGGTGTCGAGAAGGTCGCCATCGCTTTGAGTGAATCGCAAACGATTGAGGACTTTGGTGCTGCTCTGCGTCTAATGAGGTAAGATTCCCGTGCTAAGCACCCTTTTGTTTATGGAGGATGCCAAGCAGAAATCCTTTATTTTTTTTATTTATTTATTTCGTTGCTTTTGGAACCCCTCGTGCATGCAGCACATTTTTAATTTAGTGGCCCCGAGCTAACCGAAAATTGTATAAATAATGAAAGCTCTTAAATAAACTAAGCATTACCCAAAGCTATTTTTACTTTGTGTGGTTTTCCCCTTTAACTCGCCTGAAAAACAAATTTATTTTTGTAGACACTCAGTCGCTCTCACTGTTTCTTTCTCTTGCTCTATGTTTGCCTTTAGTTCTTTGCAATGTCCTTGACGCTGTTCTTGAATTATGTATGCATCCTTTATTAAGTTGTATTTTCCATTTCCGTTTTTTTTTCTCTGTTTTTCTTTTTTGAACTCTTTGCGCTACATAAAAAATATGATATTTTATGAAATTCTTAAATTATGTTTGCATTTTGTCTATGTCCTCTATATTATTTGCTTGTTATCCTTTCTAAGCTTTCGCCTTTTGACACTTTTGGGGCTTAGCTGGGTCTCAGTCTGAGCCCCAGTGCTCAAATATGCTTTCATATTGTTTTGGAAGTGGAAAAGCGATATCATATGTTCGTTTTTTTAAAGTGGTACATCAATAAACCAATCGATTTTCTTATTTTCCCTTGGTATATATTTCTTTTGTTCGAATAAATTGAGAGACAGACGTTTTAAACTTGATAAGAAAATGGAAAATTGCTATTATATGTATATTTTTTAAAGAATTTATATTTCTCCTTAAGAATGGTCTTTAAGGCGAAGTTAAGGGGACTTCGGGACCTACGTATATTCAATTATCTAAAAGATTCCACTTGTAATTAAATGAAAACGTGAGAATAAATATAATTACAAATTTCCTTTATACAATTTTTAAAATTTCAACTAATATTACTCCCTCTGCATAATAATTTCAAGGAGATACAAACAAAGATACCTTTAAGAAATGTACATAATTTTCGATTTAATTAAGTTTCTACTAATGTCTATTGTAAAAACATAAAAATTTATTGTGTGTCTCTCAAGTGAAAAACTGTAAATGTGATAACTATAAAAGGCTTCAGCCATAAAGCGCAGTGACAAAAGTGGACCTAGGATAAAACAACATAAAAGAGCATTTTCATTAAATTAGTACAAACACAAAAAAAAGAAACAAACCACAGAATGACAGCAATAACAAAGAGACTAGCTCAGAGAGGGAAGTAGGGCAGCTAGATAGTTTGGGTTGGAATAGGTAGTTATAAGCAAAAGTGAAGTTTTTCCGTAATTGTTGTCAGACGAGACACGTAAAGGCAAAAACCTACACAAACCGTTGATAAATTTGGTAGAAAGAAAACTTCTATGCCGCCATGCGAACAATGAGGTGCTCTCCTCTTACTAACAGTCTTTCTCTACCGCACATTGGGTGGCATATTGTGTATATGTGGTTCTGTTTCTCTCATTGTGGCTCTTCAACCTATGCAGTTAGAAAATTTCATCAGGCCAATTAATCGTACAGAAACGCACAGAAATTTCATACCAAAAACTTTGAGGTGCCTGGGAGAGCTGTTTTGTGGTTTTGTGGACTGGTTGACAGGGGAGGCAGGTAGCTTTTTGAAATGGGCATAAGGAAAATTGAAAATAGGGGCTCGGGTAACATGGTCTCGAGACCTGCCAACACGCAAATTATATTAATGTACATGCTGCAAATGTGTTGTTATTGTTGGTTCTTGTCGCGTTTGCCTTTTATATGCCACGTCATGACGATAATGAAGTTTTTCCAACACAAAACAACAACAACAACAACAACAGTCAGAACAACTCAAAGGACAACAAACATAATGCTCACAACAACCACAACACGAATGACAACAATAACAACGAGGAGTACAAACGGCACCTGCAGGGATTAATTAAGTAAAGCGTATAATTTCAAGCTCACCACATACAGTCGTATGTGTAGTTGTCTCTGTGCACAGTGACACAAAATGTGTCAAATCTGCTTGGAATTGTCTAATTGCAAATCTTTGAATTATTCTACACTGGCGTAAATTAATGACAACCAGTGTTTTAGGCTGAAAATTTCAATGACACCTCAGTTCCAAAAGTAGCTTGAAATACTTTAAAGCCTTTTTTTGAAAGAATTTTCAAGCTTAGAGAATAAAAGATATAATACAATTATATTAATTTTTATATATATTTATTTTATAATATTTCTAATAATTTTTATATTTCATTCGAATTCCTTAAACGTTATTCCACTGTAAATTGAATATTTACCAAGCCGTAGCTTGCTTGTGGTTTTAATAAACAGAAAGAAGTCTATATGTGCGTTGGGGATTTCTAATTATATGCGACAAATAAGTTATGACAAACGGTAATAAAAGACAATTATGATATTTTAATTGTGTTTTTGTTTTTCTTTTCTTCTTTTCTATTTTACAGATCTGACTTGGAGCATTTGCGTTCGGTGTTTATGGCTGTTGAGAATGGTGATCTTGGCATGTTGAAATCGTTGGGTATCAAGGATTCTGAGTTGGGTGATGTGAAGTTCTTCTTGGAGAAATTGGTTAACACTGGTTTCCTCGACTGAGTAGCGCCTGATCCCGCTTCTGGATTTTATTATGCACACGCACAGCCCATTAATCCTAATTTTTATTCATATTTGGGCACACCCTATGATAATTACAATTATTAAGGCGGTGTTGCAACAAATATCTAATTCATCACACTCTCACAGACAATTATATATACACACACACACACACACAAACTGACAGTCATTCACACACACACACACACACATTATACACTCTACTACATGAAAATGTTTTCTCAAAAAATCTCGCAATTTTTTTCGGTTTACCAAAAAATATTTCAAATTTCAATTTTATGCTTTTTCTACAACTCTCAATTTTAATATCCAAAACTTTTTATAAAAAATCCTCTAAAAAACAGGAAATACCAAAAAAAGTGCAAAATTATATGAAAAACTAAGAAAAAAATAAAAAAATACTACATATAAGAAATATTTTGGTTGGCAACAAAAAAAAAGTAACAAGCAAATACTTATATAGCAAATATATATATTAAAACAACAACGATATTCAAATCGGCTGCTCTCTAAATATCAACTACAATACCAAAAAAAAAGTCAATGCTTTCGCCCAATTCTACTGCGCTATTTCTTCCAATTGGTCTATACGTTTTTTAGCTATGAGTTCGTTTTTTTGTTGATATACTTCTGAAAATTTTGAGAAAATTAATGCGCATTCGTTCAGTCTATTTCAAACAAAAAAAAAATGGAAAAACATTACAAATATAATTCACATTACAAAAATATAAGCGAAATATGGAAGCAGGATCGTTAGGCAAAAGAAAGTAACAATTTAATGAAAACAAAAGAAAAAAAATATATGTATACTCTAATAAAGTAATTTATGATATTATATCTCAATTTCTTATATGTGTACGTTGTACGTGTCCACACAGATTTTATCAATGTATTTGTAAGTGTTTCAAAAATGCCTCAACCCAAGAAAAATCCCCATACACACACTTTCAAGGTATTCAAATGCAGAAAGAAACCTAAGGCTATCAGTACAGAACCTTCCAAAACGAAGAAGCATATATCTAATGCATCCATATATAACGTATATGCGTCCACAGATTTTTCGAATCTTTTTTTGCTATATCCTTATACAATCTCACGCAAAACCTTACACACTCATCTATGTATCTATAAATATCCAATCGTCTAGAGCTTAGTCAAAACCCAACCTTTTTCATAAGCCCTGCAGCTATTCTTGTTGAATTGAGAACAAATATACCTAGTATACATACAAATATTCGTATATTTCGATTCACAAACTAATCAATTACGCGAATATATATATATATGTCTATTATAGGCTATAGCAAAAATAAAAGTGGCAAAAGTCGGGCTACTGTGCACAAAGCATACAAACACAATTGTCAAGTTGCATAATTTGCGAATTCCAAAAACGTAAAAAAAATATAAAAATGTTGAAAAACTTCAAGTTAAAAATATTAGCTGTTATAGCTTATTCAAATTTAAAACTTATACACAAAAAAAAAACACTATTGAAAAACTTAGTAACCAACATGAGCTATACCAATTTTAGCAGCCAATTTTGTTTGAAGGCCTTATGAAAAGCTGACCCAGAAACATCAAATAGTTTATATCATACGAAATGAAGTGTTCTATGAAACATCATACGAAATATCCAATGATATGATATTCTTTAAGAGCTGGCAACAAAATTGGCTTCTAAGACTTACACAAGATTTAATAAACATATTTATTTTTCTTAGCACTTGATTCACTTTTTCTTCACTTTTCATAAAACAATTTGGACTAAACTAAATATACCTTATCAAGTGCAGGCTCTAATGAATTTTTCAAATTTAAATATTAAAAAAAATAATTGATATTAAAAAAAACAAAAGAAAAAAAAAAAAAAACAAATGAAAGAGCACGGAATTGTTAATACAAAGAGCAAGCAAACTAAGTGAATGCCCTGTACGAAAGGGTATGCACGGTTATTTTCAGTTCAACTCTAAAGGCAAGTTAACGAACCCAACGTTCTAGTGGCAGCAGCGAAATCGAAACCTAAAATCTAAAACATTAATTAATGGAGTTATAAGTACCTTGAATTAGCTGGTAGAAAAAACACAAATGAAAACAAAAAAAAAGGAAGGGAAACCAAGTATTGAAAAAAAAAATACATAAATAAATATGATTTAATGCGTAAACTAATAGTTGTCTATTTTAAATGTTTAAAGCATGAATATTCGTATTAAAAACTATATATATTTTAACGATAAACGATAAACAATATACAATTATCAAATTAAGAGTGGTATTGAATGAAAAATAATATGAACAAACGAACGATCCATTGAAATATTTATATATATATATATATGTATAGCAAAATTATAAGTGTGCTTAATACACATGTTAAAAATGTATTAAAAACGAACTACACTTACTCATAAATGTATGTGTACATGTCCCCAAAATGTAAATGTATATAAGGAGAACAAACTACGTATTTCATGGCGATGCAAATGAAACTTGAACGCGAACAAGAAAATAATAATAATAAAACAAAAAAATTATATAACAATTTCAAAAGTGATAAATATTATTTAACTGTATTTTTTGTTTAAAAAAAAAAAAAAAAACTTTACATGATTATATTTGTTAAAAAAAAATGTAATATTTTAAACAATTTTATAAAGTAATCACAACAAAAATATCAAAACATATCTATGGAAATTGCAACAATTTTAAACAATTTATTATACAAGATATTTAAACTATTCTACATATGAATAATTAACTTAGTATAAGCCACAAAACTATATCGCATACATATCAGCGAACTTTTGCTCTAGATGTTAAAAGCTATTCAAAAAAAGAAAAAAAAAAAACCAAAGCAAATCGCCAAACCCAAAAAAAAGAAGTAAAATAACCAAGAAAAACTATAGAACAAACTAAAAATAAAAAAGAAAAACTATCGATGTTTAGTAAAATATGCAACATATCAATTAACAACAACTAAATGAATACATATCAAATATGAGCAGTACACAAAGATTAAGAAAATGAATATTTAATTTTTATATATGATACATTTACTTTTAAATTACTTTTCGCCATTGTTTTCGTATTTTTTTGCAACTTGTTTCAGTATTTTAAGCCCCAAAACTGACCCAAAAAAACCCTTAAAATACTGAAACGATTTTGCAAAAACTACAGAGCTACAAAATCCAATTCTACAAAATTTAATTGATTTATTACTATGACTACAACTAACATATATCTCTAAAACAATTAACAATATACATATACATATCAACAGAAATTGTAGCAAAAAAAAAAAAAAATGGAAAAGAATTAAATAAAAAAAAATCGATTGCAGCAAACAAGAGTTAAATACTCTTCAAAAATTACACAAAAAAAGTCGATGATAAACAATATATATATCAATCTCTATATAGAAAACTTGAATTCAATAACAAAATAAAAAAACCAAAATTATATATGCATATATGCACATAGATACTCTATATATGTGTATGTGTGTATAACAATTCTATGTGTATATGAATATAGTTTAAAAATGCAGAAAACTTAAATACAATTTTTAAACATTCCAATGAAGCTATTTCTTTGGTGTGCTGTTTTAAAAACAAATACAAAGTGTTTTTGATTACAATTAAAAAATAAAAATGGCAAGAAATGGTAAGTACATTAGGTGAACAATTTTTATTTAGTTGCGCACCTCATATAAAAAAGTAATATTATATTACAGAAAAATTAGATGTTAAAAGGCTGTTAAATTTAACATTTACAAATGTTATTTTTTTAATATTATATTTACATAATGTTAAATAACAGTAGCTTCAGTGAAGTTAATGAGTCGCTGCTTTTAACATTAAGTAAACCTTCTGTTAAATAACATCATCTCTTAAAAGCGTCCGTGAATTAAGGTTCTACATTACATATGATTAGAGAAAACACAATTATACATGGAATTTCTTTCAATCAATTTTAGTTTATCGCCCACCCACTCAAACGTCAATGTTAAGAATCAGTTAAAAAAAAAGTCGACCGTGTGACTAGTATGCATTAATTAATTGAAAATTGAGCTATCAGTAAGCTGTTTAAGGTTTTTTCTCTTTTTTGCTCACTTGTTTCAAATACTCGAGCAGAACAAGTTTAAATTTACCGTTTGTACATGCTAGCGTGATAAGATATGGCTAGTATTACGAGCGCCCAGTCAAGACCCGTCCCGCGGTCTCATCTGGAATGTCTACAGTTTTTACTTTCGCCTCAAACAAGTGAAAAGAGAGTTGTTAAAATAAATTTTGATAAGGAACGGTAAATAGTGTTTACTGAACTGAATGTTTGGGTGGGAGAGGTACAGATTCAGAGAGAGGAGAATAGGTGACAAGAGAGAGAAAGAGAAGGTAGAGAGCTAAATGATCTCTGTGCAAATTGAATATGTTGTGTCTCGACTTTGTGTTTTGTTTTACTTTATATTTAATTAGTATTCTAATCAGCTGAGAGATGTTTGTATTAAGTGTCGTATTATTATTATTATTTTTTTTTCTTTGTTCAGTTTGTATTATTTATTTACGCTTCTCTTGATTAGAGCTTCTACAGCAATTCCTCGCGTTTAGTCGCATTTCAATTTCTAGCCCATACGGTTGCTCGGGCTCCCACGCGTCGATCTCTAGTATGTAAATTATCCATGGTATATACAATTAATACTAAATTTTTTCAGATCAATATATCGAATAAGTGATACTTGATTTTTCGTTATATTGTTTATCGATTTCAAGCTATTTATAGAGAGTTCTTGAACATAGTTAATCGGTTTGTTAATCGCGAGAGAAAAAAGCGGACCAAATCGTTGAATTTACAATGCATATCAAAATGTTATAGATTGAATATTGTGCGGTCTTATAAAATTTGTGTAAAGTTCTCTACCATCATAAAACACATTATTTTTAAAACAAAAATCGAATATATATATGCTATAGTCATGCACGATCCCAGCGATTACGATTTGGTTTACAGTGATGAGGAATTCTTGGATATTGTAGAGGACGCCACAACGCCGCCCTTGATGAACTATGAAGAGTTTCTGGTGAAAACGATGGGTAAGTCTCCGAAGGCTTGGGGATACTATATATTATACATTATGCAAGCCATAGAGACACAGATATGTCTATATTATAAGTAAAGGCGCTATATAGCACGTATATGCATGTATTAGAACTGTCTACACTTGTTCTGCTTATCTTTTGTTTGTCATGACTTTAAATGTTGATAAAAAAAAAAAAAATGCCGTTGCGGTGAAACTTTCGCATACGATCTAAAAGAAACACGGTCAGATATACTATGATAAAGATTATTTATACAGATATTTATTTAAGTTTATATTAAAAAAAAAATGTATTAAATAATTAAGAAGATTTTGAATAGCTATAATTATGATGGGAAATTTTTAGCTATTTTTTAAATAATATTTTAATTTTCAATTAGTTTTTAATTTTTTAATTATATAGAAAATTTTATAATAAGCTATGTAACAGTTCGAATTAATCAATTGACGGCGATAGGTAAAAAATATTTATATAAGCGTAAAAACGCTAGATGATAATCAAGATCAATCGTGTTTTTACTTTCATCTCGCATTGTACATCAATTAATTCCAATTCGATTTCAATTGATTTCCAATTCGACGGCAAAAATTCCAATTCACACGCCTGCGCTTCATTTAGCGTAACGAAATGAGAAAGAAACAGACTTGAGCCACGGCGCCCAGCAGCTGTTACAGGCACAGACAGAGAGAGCCGCTCTCTGAGAGCCACAAAGGAAACTGTTAAGTTAACAGTGAGGTGAACAAATTTAAAAATAACTGCTGCTGTTTCGCAGCTCAAACGAAAATCATAAAAAATAAATATTAAAATGTTATAAAAATAAAATTAAATACTATAAATTAAAAACTATAACCAAATAAGTAATAATATTCAAATAATAGTTATTATTGCATTTATGAATGCATAATTTTAATTACTGGCTTGACTGTGGAATGTTATGCCGAGCCAGCACTGTTAAATAACAGCGCAGAGAGCGACCGCTCTGCTCATTAGTCAGTGTTGCGCAAGCGATGCAGCTAACATTCGTTTTATTATTAATAAAATGAGTTTATTAAAAGCATTTATAGTTTGTAAATTATATTCACAGTTAATAAATAATATTTAGCTTAATTCAAATTGTAAATTAGCTATTACAAAAGCATTTTAGAATGAAATTTGACCATTTTCTAGCTAGTTTGCCGGCCTGCTCAATTGCTGCGCAGCACTCACGCTCACAGCAAAGATCGGTTTGCGCCAATCAGACAGTCACGACAGCGCAGTCGCGCGAGAAACTTCGCTTTAAGTGTGCGCGGACGGTTTTTACGTTTTACGATCGAGGTACGCAAAACAGTGTGTGTGCGAAAGAGAGAGAGAGAAGGAGAGAAGAAAAGAAACGAAAAAAGGCAAAGAAGAAGGCAAAAGGGTAGCAAATGAGAAAAAGTGTTTAACTCTTTTGCTTTTTCAGTGTTATACACGCCATTAAAGGGGCACAAAAAAGAAATTTGTTAAAAGAATAAAGTGCAAAAGTTGTTATTATTAGTGCAAAAAAAAAAATTCAATTATTCCCCTATGCCGACGTCAGCTTCGGCGTCGGCGTCGACGTCAGCGTTAGCAGCGGCGACGCCAAGCGACGCAACAAGTTCAAGTGTAGCAACAAAATTGCCTTTAACCAAAA
Source organism: Sphaerogastrella javana (assembly GCA_037040025.1). Classification (NCBI taxonomy): domain Eukaryota; kingdom Metazoa; phylum Arthropoda; class Insecta; order Diptera; family Drosophilidae; genus Sphaerogastrella; species Sphaerogastrella javana. The sequence goes on along the minus strand of JBANCZ010002297.1, from coordinate 547 downwards.
TTGTTTATAATATTTAAATTATAATGACGTTATAAATGTGTTTTTATATACTATACGTATTTGTGTGCGGAAGCAAACTTTTTTTCTTGTTCTTCTATAACATTGTCTTTAGCTCTTTTTTCTTACGAACACACACACAAGCAGACACGCACAGACATGCACATAGACAGCAACAGTTTTGTACTCGTTGTTGTTGTTGTTGTTGTTGCTGTAGTTGGCTGATTCTTTGACTCACAAATTACCCGAGACGACGTTGACGTCGACGTCGGCGTTTGCAGCGCTGGCGGCAGCGAAACTGTTGTCTGTTCCATGTTTCCAAATTGTTTCATATCTGGTTTTCGCTTTCCATGCGCGCGTGTGCTTATTGGAATGTGTGTGCGCGTGTTCCAATTCCCGTTCATTCCGCTCAACCGGTGTTTGTTTTTTTTTCGTTTCGTCTTTCTGATCGCGAGAGCGAGAGCAAGTGAGAGCGTAGAAGCCGCAGCGTGAGATTGATATGTGAAACAAGCACCTGTATTGTGCGCTGTCTCGCTCGCACGCACTAACC
>JBANCZ010002296.1:0-16365 GCA_037040025.1 Sphaerogastrella javana | reverse complement strand
ATATGTATATATGTATATATGTATATATGTATATATGTATATATGTATATATGTATATATGTATATATGTATATTTTACCATTGTCATTGTCAGTTTCATTGTTGTTGTTGTTGTGCTTGTTGTTGTTTTTGTTGTTGTCATTGCTATATTTGTTATTGTTGCTTTTGTGAATATGAATATTTTGTTGGTAACAACAGTGGATAAGTCTAAGCGCCATTTCATTGAAGAAATAGAAGGCCAAAAGCTGACAGACAGAGAGAGAGAAACGCAGAGTGAGACAGAGAAAAAGAGATAGAGAGAGTGAGCAAATGAGAAAGGAAGAGGCGAGAGGCTAAAGTCGTTTGAAATGTCATCAAAAGCACATTTGTCACTGCAGCAAGAAGGAGCAACAGCAGCAACAGCAGCAAGAGCAGCAGCATCAGCCGCAAGTTTAATGGCAGGGGCAAGGCGTAGCTGCAGTCTCAAGGCTGGCAGCTTTTGCATGCATGCAACTAAGAACGCACACTCTTGCATATGAGACAATAGAAGGCAACGCACTTACAACTCCCACACAAACACACTCACACACACACACACACACACACACATACACATGGATTAACGACTGATAAGAGAGGGAGCGCAAATGCATGTTAATTGCGTGAGAGTGAGATGGTGCGAACGTTGTGACATTTTCATACGCATGAAGACAAGTAAAGTCATGCGTTGGGCAGCCCAGCTGACAGCTGACAAGTGAGATGAATGAAGCACACACACATATGCAAACACATACTCACACACACTCTCACACACACATATGCACATTGCCATATCTACACGCAGTCAGGCAAAATTTATAAATATTCATTAGCCGCTGCGGACGCCGCCTAAGCTCAAATTCCTATTGTAACGCATTGCCAACTGCTACGCAGGTTTTCGTTTTTCTCCTTCTTCTTCTTCTTGTTGTTGTTGTATTTGTTTTCATTATTCCTTTTGTTGTTGTTGTTGTTCTTGTTGCTCTTTTGGGCATGTAGTTTATTAAAATGCCTCGCATAGCGCAGCATAAACCAAGTTGGCAGCCCTGACATACTGACACTCACAGCATACAAGCGAACAGCGACAAGGGCAAACGGAATGAGAGATGAAGGAAGAGAATGTGAGAGAGGGAAGCAAACGGCGATTGCCGCCGGCCACAAAACGCGTGCAAAAACTTTTGCCACATTTGATGAGACTTGGCAGCCATACGCAATCTGTGTGTGCGTGTATGTGTGAGCTGTTCTTATGTGTGTGTATGTGAGCTATTCTTTTGTGTGCGTGTGTGTCTGCTAGGTTACAATTTCCACTTGATCGCACGCACTCGTTGGCATAACATTGTTGCCAACTTATTCAAGCTTGCGGCCACAGCAACATAGAGCGAGAGCGAGAAAGAGAGAGAGAGAGAGCGGGAGAGAGAGCGAGAAAGACAGCGACTAGTTTTAGCTTGTGGCTTGGAAATTTAACACAAATGTCACTTTATTTATGGCTTAAAATGTAGCTTAAGTAATTGCAATTGTTTTCATTGCGTTGTGTAAACGTTAGTTGCGGTTGCCTAATATATTGGCTATTAATTAAGCCAAGTGAACAGACCAGCAGGCCCATAAGCCAGCAGCCATATTAAAAGCAGTTAATTCGAACAATGTCTAATGGGAATGGCGACTAAGAAAATTACCTGTAAAACGTTGTATAATACGTTTCTTTGTTTTCGCTTCAAGTTGTTTGCAAGTTGACCTTTTGAATGCAGATGATCGCATTTTTGCGCCTGCACCTATGCGCATTAGAACGCAATATGAGTAGTGTTGAAATGGGGGCAGCACTGATCGTTACGCATTTTTGCGCTGTTTCTACTGGAGCATAAATGCGTTGATAGAACGCAATATGAGTAGTGTTGAGGTGAAGGCAGCACTGATCGCCAATGAAGCATTGCATTGCATTGAAAGAGCGCAGAGAGCAAGGGCGCGCACATTCAAAATAAAATTTGAAACAAAACACCTTTTGTTGGCCAGTTTACAGGGAATAGTTGAACGGATTTATGGTTATTTAGAGGCTGCAAGCATTTCATTTAAATGTGCTTTGTTTATATAGGTGTGGCTCATGTAAAGTACTACTATGTTGCAGGCATTCTGTGGCTTTTGCGGCACTTCAATCATAAAATCCATTTTAATGTTGCACAAAAGCCAAAAAGGCCATGCGGTGGCCGTGCAAAAGTATGCAAAGCCTTTCTTTTTGCTTGTTCTGAGAGAGTGGGTGGGAGGGTAGGTGGGTTGTTTAGTCTTGTTATTTGCCGTTAGCAAATTTATTACAATTAATTTGAACTGTTAATGGCCGTAACGACCGCAGGCAATAAACAAATTATTTTATGATGCCCAAACGAACAGAGAGGCATTAAACTTACAGCACACACTGTACGTACATACTCTCTCTCTCTCTCTCTCTCTCCCTCTTTCTCTCTGTGTGTGTGTGTGTAGTTGTTGCTGTAGCTGTTGCTGTTGCAGACGTTGGGCTTAATGATTACTAACTGGCGTCAGACGACAACTAAAAACAAGGCCAGCAGCGTTTACCGTTAAAACTGTTGATGGCCCTAACGACTCTGAGCCTGTTGTTGTGGCCAGCGCTTTATGACCACATACAGCCTTACACACGCCTACACTACAAGAAATATTGTGTGCGTGTGAGCCAACATGAAGTGTAATCAACCCCAAAGATCTTCAAATTCATATGAAGACATAAAATATATACAAATTTATACCAAGTCATATATTGTTACAGCCAAAAAATGTATATGGAAATATGATGAGCTTTGTTTTTTCACTGTGTAGCCGTGTGGCCTGAGCTTTTTAAAGCCTTTTTTCTGGTTCAATGGTGTGCAGAAAATGGGTCACTAACTGTTACTTATTTATACTAATCAGGGCAAATTGCCAGCGCGATAGAGAGCGAGAGAGTGAGGGAGAGGAAGTAAAAGAATGAGTGAAAGAGAAAGTGAAAGCGAGTTCAAATTCAAGTGAAAGTGTGTGTGTGGGGGAGGAGGCAAGAGCCAGTGCTTTGTTGCTCGTATTCCACGGCATATTTGCCTTTATCTGCTGCGGCTTAAGTGTTATTAAAAACTTTGTTTCGAGGCAGCTAAATTTAGCCGGGTGCCACAACAACAACAGCAACAGACACAACAACAATAACAATAACAACTGCCAACAATTTGTTGCCCTTGTTGCCTTTATTGTTGCTGTTGTTGGTGTTGCTGCTGCTGGCCCCACAGAGTCCTTAAAACAAGAAGCTCAACACTTTTGGCGTAGACTTGCAGGTGCTTTATGCACTGCTCATTATGTTGCTGTTGCTGCTGCTGTTGCTGCTGTTGCTATTGTTGTTGTTGCTGTTGGTTGCACTTGGCAACTTAATGAGCAGAGCTTTGCCTCATTGCTGTTGCTGCTCCTTTTGATGGTACTTGCACACAAAAAAAAAACTAACAACAAAAAGAAGGCGGCAGCTCGTCATTTGTCGTTATGTTTTATGCAAATTGCATTAGCAGCCAAGCGGTTAATTGCACAACAGCTGTTATAATTAAATTAACAGCAATGCACCAAGGTTTTGACTCTGTTATCATTTGAAATGTAGTACAGCATTATGTAATCTCTATTTAAATTTACGCGCCTCGCTGCGCAATTATCGAGCGAGCGATCGATCTAGAGCAAAGGCTGTTTATCGATAAAATGTAGAAGCTGTTAGCTTAACATTCCACTGTTAAATTACAGTCAACTGCGAAATGATAAACGCAAGCCTAACATTTGACTGTTAAATAACAGACAACTGTTAAATAACAAACACAAGCTCAACAGTAGTCTGTTAAATAACAGCGCCAGCCATTTTCCACTGTATATTTTCGAATAAAAAAAACCCCTGCAGCTTGTTATTGAATAATCCCGGTATCTATGACTATCTATGGGTATAAGATGCTTGCCACAGCTTCGTTAGTGCCCGCAGCGTGCAGCGTTTTATAATTTGTACTTTTTGCGGTCGGGTATCCAGCAAATTTAATTGTAACTGAAGCGTAAAAGCCACGGGGTGTAATGCTGACTGTAACAGTGAGCTCTGGCCGGACGAACAGAGGGCAAAGGAGTGATAGCAGAACAGTGGGGATGGTGCGACACGAAAAGGTCAGCAAACCTCAAACGCAGGCAGCTTAAAGGCGCGTGCCACGCCCCCAAATGCAGCAACCACAGCAGCGGCAACAGCAGGCGTCGTCAGCAGAAAAGAAAATGAATGCAACGCAAACTTAATCAGGCGCAAAATGAAGTTGCAGCTGCAAGTGACTGCGCTTGACATTGACATGCTTTGCTTTTGGCCACAGAAAGAAAGAGAACGAAAGAAAGGCAAAGGGAGAGAATGGGAGAGAGTGGAAGAGAGAATCGTGTTAGGTCCATCTATAACAAAAAACATCGGGAGCAGAGCAGCAGCTTTATTATGGGCAGCAATAACAAAGAGCTTTTGACGTGTGCATGTCACGTCGACAATGACGACATCGATTGTCAACATCTGTGGCGCAAATTAAACACAAGCATGTGGCATGCAGCGTGCGGTGGCACGTACAAACACTTGCACGTAGTCTTCAGCAGCACAAACAATCCGACACACCAAGACTGTTCTAATGGAAGAGCGAAGAGCGAGGGCTTAATACTGTCATATATTTATGTGTATGCATGTGTGTGTGTGTGTGTGTGTGAGCGATCAAACTAACTCAAACAGTCAGCCATATTGCATTGAAGAGAGAGAGAGTGAGAGAACAGTGAGTGAGTCAAGCAGTTGCAGTGAAGCAGTGGCATCCAAGAAGTTTTCGCATAGGCCAAAGCAGCGAACTACAAAGAAATACAGTGGCAGAGGCAGAGGTAGAGGCACTGGCAGCGGCAGAGAGAGAGCAATTCTATATGACAGCTGCAGTGCGAGCAGGATGCAAAGAGACTGACTGCTCGCTTTTGAGTTTGTCTTTTGAGATAGAGAGAGAGAGAAGTAGAAACAAATTAAGAGTAAGCGGCGTTAATAATCATGTTAAACATTATGAAGTTGATAAACGCCATGAAGACAATGATTATGAAGATGAAGATGAAGATGATGATGATGATGATGAGTATAAGGATGTAGATTATCAGCAATGGCATTGTTGCAATGGCAACTGCAATACGAGCAGCGAGAAGAGAGAGAGAGAGAGAGAGAGAGAAGAAAACAAAGAGCAAGTGCCTTTGATGCAAGGGTCGACAGAAAGAAGTCAACACTCGCGTGCATGAAGCTAACTTTCTATGTGTGTGTGTGAGTGTGTGTGTGTGTATGTGTGAGTGTGTTTGTTTGATTGTGTGAAGCACAATGTGGGTTAATCGCATCAGCAAACGTGTGTGAATGCCTCTGCGTGTGCGTGTGTTTGTGTGTGTGTGAGAGGGAGAGTGAATGCGAACGTATCTGTGAGTGTGTGTGTGTATCTGTGTTTGTGTATCTGTGTTTGTGTGCGGCGCAGATTGCACTTCGGCCACAACTTTGACCCATTTGAACGCAAGTTGACTCACTTCGCCTGCGCTTGTGTGTGTGTGAGAGAGAGTATGTGTGTGTGTGTGTGCCTAGCAATTTTGGCAACTCATGTGTGTTTACTTAGCGCTATGCCATTACGTGCTGTGGGTGGGGGCATCATAGTGTCGCTATATGTGTGTGTCTATGTCAGTGTGTTTGTGTGTGTGTCTATGTCAGTGTGTTTGTGTGTGTGTGAGTCTGTGTGTGTCTATGCCTGTGTGCGTCTGTGTCTGTGTGTGTCTTTTGGCCATAAAAATTGATCAGTTTGCTTGGCACTAGATAAAGCTTTGTCTGCTGCCAAAATATAAAAAATGAAAGTAGAAATGCACACAGTTTCAATTGAATTGCTCGCAACAAAGAATATGACAATAATTGAAATGTGAAGGCACAGAAAAATAATAATAATAGTGATAATAGTAATGACAATAATCCAAATGAGAAGGGTCAATTTTATAAAAATAAAAATAGTAATAAAAATAATAATAATTATAATTATAGTAATAATAATAGTAAAAATGATAATAATAAAATTTAAAAATTAAATATAATAATGGCAAGAAAACATATAATAATAATAATAATAATAATAATAATAGTAATAATAATAAAAATAATAATAATAATAATAATAATAATAATAATAGTAATAAAATCAAAAATGATAATAAAATAATAGCAATAAATATAAAAATAGTATTAAAATTACATTGACAGTATAAAATTTTCCTTCATTTGTCAAATAACCGACAGATTTTGGTGAATAAATAAAAATATTGCTCTATATATAACACTCAAGTGTTTCTCTCTCCCACACAATCCTTGTGGTTCTCTCTCTCTCTCTCTATCTCTCTCTCTCTTTCTCGCTCTATTATAAATATTAATCAAATGACGTGAAGCTTTCATTGAAAAATGACATTTGGTAACAAAAGCGAGTTTGCACAGTAAAACAGAAAGAGAGAAATCTATATACATGTGCTAGCATGCGTGTGTGTGTGTGTGTGTGTGTGCATGGTCGCCATTGTGCATGGCTATCGATATCGATATACACTCCATTAACATTGCATTGGTGCCATGGCATTGAGCTTTGCTGCGTGCACCATGTAAATAACAAAAAGGTCGCTGTTATTCAATGCAAAGGAGAGAAAGAATGAATGAAGGAGCATTTCAATTTGAGACTTAATACGGAATTTGCTACTCTACTTTGCAGCTTTAAGGAAATTTCTATAAAAAAGAAAAGAAAAATAACATAAATGATAGAAGAGAAAATGCAAAATAGAAATAAATTACACATTTGCTTAGCAGCAGCAGCAGTAGCATTAAATCAAAGTCAAATCACCGCATGAAAGCATAAAATTTCATTTTCCCCCTCAATAGAATTTATATAAATATTTTCATAATTTCTTTTTCAATTTGTGTGTATGCATGTGTGGGTGGGTGTGTGTGTGTGTGTGTGTGTGTGTATTTTGCTTTGCGTTTCAAGCGGAAAATTTCATGGGAAAAACTGATGGCAGTGCTCACGTTTTGGCATTTAGAAGACTTCGACTAGGTTTTGGTTTAATTTACAATTTTCCATTTTCCTTTTTAGCCATTTTGCCATTTTGCTATTTACAATTTGCCATTTGCCTTGGCTTGAATTCAATTACAAATGAAAAACCTGCATTGTCAAAAGAAAATTCTCAAGACACGACACGAGGCGAGATTTTCCCCAAGATGTTGTTGTTAGCAGTTGCTGTTGTTGTTGTTGTTGTTGTTGTTGTTGCTGTCGCCTCGCATCGCAATGGATAAATTGAGCTTATTTATCAAAGTTTTAATTAAAAACTTCTCTAAATTGCTAAGTGTGTAATTACAACTGTACGACGACAACAGCAACAAACAACAACAGCAGCAACAACAATCAAATCACAACAACATAAAGAACAACAACAACAGCAACAACAACAACAACAACACGCAGCATTCACCTCAGGCCATGCAGCAGCAGCAATAGAAGCAACAGCAGCAGCAGCAAACCAGTCGCAGCAGTAAACTGAGCTGCCGATATTTCAACGTCATCACACGCATACACACACACACACACACACACACACATACGCATACGCATGAAGTACGCGCACACGTACAGTGGGGCAAGTGCTGTGTGCTCTAATGTATGCAACAAATAAAATTCACGCAAAATTGAATTAGACTTAATAAACAGCGAATACCAAAGACGCTAAAGACGAAGCCAACAACAACAACAACAGCAGCAACCACAACGACAGCAACAACAACAGCAGCAGCAACAGCAACAGCAACAACAACAACAGCAACAGCAACAGCAACAGCAACAATAACTGTAATAACGACGACGACTACAGAAACAACAGCAGCAACAACAATAAAAGAAGACAACGACAACAACAACGACGGCAGCAACATGAAGCCAAGTCCAGAGCCAAGAGCATGGAATGCCCCAAGCTGCGTTGACTCCTTTGCGTGCCGTGTTGCTGCTGCTGCTGCTGTTGTTGCTGCTGCTGCAAATAGCACAAAAGTCGCAAATAAAAATTGAGCTCAAGATGAAGATGGAGGCGAACGAAGTACTAGAAGTAATAGAGAATCAAGCACAAGCGCAAAATTCATAAAGCACGACGAGCATAAGAGAGGGGGAGAAAAAGAGAGAGAAGGAGGGGGAGAAAGAGAGAGAGAGAGAAAGAGAGAGAGAAATAGAGATAGAGAGAGGCAGAGGAACAGCGCGCTTTACGCGTGACTGAATTTAACGGTAATGCAGCAGCAGCAGCAGCAGCAGTAGAAACAGCAAAGGCAAAAAAGCCAAAAAAAAAAGTAAAGTAAAGAAAATCAAAAACAACATTCCCAACATTACAAAGCTGCGACACACGGCGAGAGAGCAAAGCGAACAGCAGCAACAGCAGCAGCAGCAGAGCGCGGCGGCAGCGAAGCCAAAGCTGAGCAGCAGAGACGTCAGTGCAGACAGCAGCGACAGAGCGACAGGGCAAGCAGTGCTACAAGCAGTGCGTAAGGTAGCAAGAGAGCATGAAGAGAGTGCGTCGCTGCACGGCAGCAGAGGTTCATGGCAGCGCAGCTGATGGATTGCGGGCAGCGGCAGAGGCTGAGGCTGCGGCCAGCGGCAGAGGCTGGGGGCAGCGGCAGAGGCTGGGGGCAGCGGCAGAGGCTGCGAGCTGCGGGCAGCGACTAAGAAATGCGCAAAAATTGACGAACTTTTTTTTGGTTTGTTTTTTCTTTGTGTTTTTTTTTTTTGTGAAATGTACACTTTTCGGAGCAGAATTTTCTTTGAAATACACTTGAAGTGCTCAAACTAGAGAGCTTTTCTTTGGCTCCTTAACGATATTTTTTTCTTTAGATTTTTTTTCAATATACGATTTATTATGTTTGGAAACGGAACAGAGGAAAGTTTGAAGCAGCAGCGCATTTTGTCATCGAATTTATGAACAATTGTCTAAGCAGATAAATGATTTGATTAAATGACCTAAAACTTTGACTTGAATTGCTACTCACCAATTTATTCGGATAACTTGTTCATTGTAAGCGCACTTCATAAATCTTGACAATACACTACTTTCCCGAACTGCACGCCCGCGCTTTCACGAACTATCGATCTTGTTTATCGCTAACTGCTAACAGCGCAATAACAGCGTTTCTGTGTGAAAGAAGCAATGTAAGCGTAGGAGCAGCAGACGTGTGAAGCGCGTGGGAAGCTCTCACTGTAGACTTCATGGCTTTATGCTAATTCTATTAGAGCTGTCAGGCTTTAATTAAAACATGAACGCACAATTCCAGGGAAAATGCCTGTAAGAAATTTCTTCGAGTGCATAACCGGAAAAGAGCAAAGCAACAAAAAAAGACAGTGAGACGGTGAGACAGACAGACAAGGGCAGGCAAACAGACAGACACTCGTCATGGGCATGGAGAAGCGCAACAACAACAACAGCAGCAGCAGCTGCAACAACATCAACATCATCATCAACAACAACAATAACAACAGCAAGAACAACAACAACATCAACGGTCGGCATGTCTCAGGCTATAGGACAAAAGTCGCTTCTCGCGTCGCGCGTTTCAAGTAAAACAAATATAAAATAAATTGCGAAATGCCAACAAATAAAAAATGTATAAGTATAGGCATAAAAACAAGACGCAACCATCAGCCTACATGCGTCTCCTCCTGCTCCTTCGCCACCGCCACCGCCCACGTCCCGCCCACGAACACTACGCACGCACAGGTTGCCGCCTCCATGGCCCGAGGTCATTGGGCGTTTTACACAGGACAACAAAACACAAGTCGAAGACAACAGAAAACAGAAAACAAGAAAAAAACACAAGACACGAAAAACACTGCGACGATTCAAAAGAGATTTGTACGTCTGTCCGTCTGTCTGTCTGTCCTCCTCTGTCCTTTGTCTATCTGTCTGCGTCTGGCTGCCGTGTGGGCAGCTGTGGGCGTGGCTGGCAACACTGATGAGCCGTTGATGACTGTCATCACAATCACGATTATGATAATATAATATAGTAATCGTTATCGTTATCGTTAGCATTACATCTTTTTTTTTGTATGCTCCTCTTTCTTTTCTTTCCCCTCTCCATCTCACTCTTTTATCCCTCTCTCTCTCTCTCTCTCTCCCACCCCCCCTCTCTCTCCCACCCCCTCTCTCTCTTTCTGCTTTTTTGCGGCTGAATTGTTAGCGTTCGCGCTGCAAATTCCTGCCACATTGTTATTACTTCTTCCACTTCTTCCTCTTTGTTTTTTTTTTTTCGTATTTTTAGCTGCATATTTGATGAGCAGATTGTTATTTTCAGCTTTTTTTGTGTGTTGAACTTGAGCAAAATATTTCAAAATTATTCAGACAATTGACAAACAAAAGTTGAATGTAAGTAGCCTTAAGTCCGCTCTTCATCTTCCCCTTTCCGCTATCCTTCATCCACCATCCTCTGTCCACCATTCGCTGTCAACATTTCTCATTTCTCATTTTTCATAATTCAAGCACCAATACGTTCACAAACAAATCTTCTGCTTAGAAAGTGGAAGAGAGGCAAGGAAAGAGAGGAAGAGAGAGTGAGAAAGGAATGAAAAGAATATAGAGGTAATGAGAGAGTTTGAAGAGAAGAGTAAGGATTGGGAAGTAGCAAAGGCGAGGCTGAAGAGTGAAAACGAAAGAAAAGAAAGGGATAAAGAGTACAGAAAAGAAAAGAAACGATAAAAAGGAAAGAAAAGAGAAATCAAAGGAGGAAAAGGTAAGGTGTCAAAGGAAGGATAGAAGCTAAAGAAGAGAAAGGATAGAAAAGAAGAAAGAAACGAGAGGAAAACACAAGTCAAATAAGGAAGGAGAGAAAGAAAAGAACACCAAGCTCAGGAGAGGGGTCAAAAGAAAGTTTAAAGAAAAGAGAGAGAGAGAGAAGAGTGGAGAAAGAGAAACAGAGCGTCTGCATGACCGTCTTTAAGACCTTTCTTTTCAACATCTGTCCAAGAACAGCAGAGTAGCAGCATGAGTTCCCCTCTGCTGTGTGATTATAATTCTCACTGGCTTTTCAATTTCACTGGGCTGTCTCGATAGCAACAGTTTAACTATGATTGATACCCCAGACGGACTAAGCCACTGCCAGCTCAGCCATGGGGGCAGTGGCAGTAAAATTTGAAGGGGGGTTGCTTGGGTTTTTGGGCTAATACTTGAAAATTTATGCAAAGTTCTTACAATTTTGATGGGCTGGAATTTTGATTTTATTATATGGCAGAAAAAGAATTCTTTAACCCATAAACAAAAGCACAAGGCGCGGAATGGCTAAAACGATTTGTTATGCTTAAAGGGGTTAATACAGCATTTTGGGCTTAAATACAGCTCGTTAAAGTCTCCAAATTCAACTACGAATGCGACTCAAATTGCGGCTCCTTCTTCGACTGGGATTCAGTTGAAGGCCCTTAATGACTTGGCTCTCTCTAATTATGACCCAAACCTAACGAACCCTCATACAGCCAACACAAAATGTGGCCTCAATTTGATATTATTAACACCGTTGCCTCAAAATGGCAACAACGCCAAAATTGGTTGCAGAAAAAGTTTTAGAAATTTCATTCAAACACTTTGCATTCGGACGAATATGCGCAACTTATTGATTGCTCCGACAATTCCCTTCAGCGCTGCGAGCGGAAAAAAGCAAAATAAAAATGAAATGCAAACTAAAATCGAAACAAAAATCTGTGCCAGTTGTAGCTGGCCAGTCGGTTACAACTGACAATGTATGCAGACTTATGCAAACTTATCTATGCTATGCACATGCCAAATTTGACAGCTCTGGTTGCTATAGTTCCAGAGATCTACACTTCCATACAAATGTAGATCGAAAGATCTGGTTCTATAGCAACAATTGCCATGAAGCCATGTGGACTTCTACTGCTTTCTGTTGTAATTCTACATTTCGTACACCATACACCCCATATGCTAATTTTTACAGGGTACACGCATGCTTCAAAAAGTAGCAGAACAAAAAACAAAAACCCCAAAAAAATATATGAAAAATCGCAGCACGTGCAGCATGTCTGTGCATGTCTGTGCATGTGTGTTTGGCTGCGGAAGTTCAGCAGAGATTGCCAATATCTAAACAACAAATATAACAATGGCAACAACAACAGCAACAACAACTACTACTACTACTACTACTACTACTATTACTACTACTACTACTACTACAGCTACTACTACTGCTACTACTACTGCTACTACTACTGTTACTACTGCTACTGCAACAGCAGCAAGAGGAAAGAGTACGACAATAACAACAAGAGCAAATTCTTGTATTACGCCTTTCCATACGTATTGCCGATATTCCTTTACCTCTCTGCCTTCCTCTCATTCGACGATTCGACTATCGCTCAGCTCAGTCTGTCTAACTGTTCCGCCATCTCCCTTTCTCTGTCTCCTCTCTGTCATTTTTCTTGTCTGCCTTCTCTTCTTTGCTTTGCCATTGCTTCTGGTTGAATGCTTTAGCTATGCCTGGCATATGGCGCTCGCTCTCTCTTTACATTGTTTCCTCTTTTATTACTTCTACTACTACTACTCTTACACTCTCTCAGACTGTCACTCAATTCGGCGAGCTGCAGTCGTGAGCGCTGGCGCATAAAGTGCGCCTTCAATTTGAATTTTGTAATCATTCTGCTATCGATCAGAAACTTTTCGTTGCGCTGGAAAAACTATGCAAATTTTTCTTTACACATGCAATATTATTATTTGCGATATTATGATAAATGTATATTATTATATTATAAATAATATTCATTATCTATGAATAGAAATAACAAGATAAAATAATGAATAATAATAATGGAATAATGAATGAAATGTGTTAAAATTTGATCATATTAAAATTCAATATCTTCCACTTTATATGCGTAATCGTCTAATGAGTTTTTAATAAAAGACTTTTTGTTAACTCATATTAGGAATCAGCATACCCCATGCGAACTCAGCCCTGCTACAGGGTATACAGCAAGTGCTGCAGCTGAGTATTAGCCGCATTATCCACAATGCACGATGAATATTTGGACTGCCAGGCGGACTTTGGGTAAACAATGAGTGAGAAAGAGAGAGAGAGAGAGAAAGAGAGAGTGAGGAGTGGGAAACGGAAGAGAGCAAACAGAGAACAACTGTAAAAGTTTGCGCCGTGTTTTGTGGCCTGTTAAAGTCAAGTTAGTTGAACCGAAGCTGCTGCAGCCATGTCAACGTCAGCGTCAACATCGACGTCGGAGCCAGTGAAGCATGAGCAGCGGCAGAGCGCAAGAAGTGAGAGAGACAGAGAGAGAGAGAGAGAGGGAGAGACAGTAGTTCACTTGGTCCAATGTGTTTCCTTATTAAAACAGACAATGGCAGGCGGCAGAAGTGCAGCTGCAAGAGAAAGAGCGAGAGAGCGAGAGAGGAAGAGAGAGAATAAACTGGAAGAAGAGCGCACAGTGGAGCGCATAGAGCAGACATAGACTGTGTTACAGTGTGACGAAACACATAAATTTCGTTAAACACCTTTTGCCATTCCGCTTACCATACGCCTCCTACTCCTTCTCTCTTGGACTCACTTTCTCTTCGTCTTTCACTCTCACTCGCTTTCTGTCTCGCTCTTTTAGTTTTGATTTTCCACTTGATGGAGTGCAAATTTTCTGTTTGGCCACGTCCCACTGTGCACCGAGGCGTGTATGTGTCGATGTGTGTGTGTGTGTGTGTGTTATCAAATTATCGATAACACAATGAATGCATTGTTTAATGAACAAAATGCCCAAATGTGTTTGCGCTCACATTAACACAATGCGAATAATAATAGCAATAATTTCAAATATCTCAAACAATGCTAAATTTCCCATTTCTAATTCCAATTCAATTAAATTCTATTTAAATCATGTCGAACAGTCGCACGTTACAGACGGAAAAGAAGAAATTGTCAAGATTTGGGACTTATTCGAAGAATTGTGTTAAAATCATGATGATACAGACGCCTGATACTTTCATTTTTGGACCTATATCTATGAAATTTAAAATGTAAAAGAAACGCATCACTGGCAAAGCTTTCTAGCTACTTAGTTTCCAAATTTACTAGCAGTAGCTGTTCTAGTGCCTGAGATCTACCCAATAATATGTGCCCACAAACCTATTACACCCGCAATAGGCCCTAAGCTAAGGCCCAGACTGGCTGCAAGCGATACATGTGCACAAAATGTATATAAATCTATGCATAAATACACTTATTTACACACTCGTCCACACACTCGTTCACACACTCGTTCACACACTCGTTCACACATTCGCTCACACATTCGCTCACACACTCATTTATTCATTCGCACATTCATATTTTAGTTTCCGGTTTGGAAATGGAAACGTTTTAGCGCTGTGCAGGCATCTACCATTAGTTTTTTTTCTGTGCATATTTTTTTTGCAATTATATAAATTGTTGTCAACAATTTATGCTCATGAATTTTGTATTATGTTTTAAGCGTGCATAATGCATGGCCCGTCCTTCTGGCCCCCCTCTCTCTCCCACTCTGCTTTACTCTTGGGCATATGGAATGAGGCTGAAAATTAAACAATCGCTTTCTGTTTTCACTTCGCTTTCAATTGGTTTCGTTTTAAGGTTTTCTAGCTCAATTCCATCATCATCGTTCAATCAAACTCTCCCTCTCTCTATATTCTTTTCTTCTTCTTTCTTCATCTATTCTATTTTAGCATTCTCCTATTGTTTCTAATTTTCTCTACTTGATCCTCGTTATCGATTCTTTTTCTCTTAATCCTTTCCATTCGTTCATTTTTTTCTGTTCGCTTTGATCCTGTGCCTTCTTTCTGTATACTTCATATTCTAGTTGAGCTACCGTCTTTCTCTCTTTCTCTCTGTCTCTTCCTTCTCACTCTTCTTTTTCTTCGCATGCCTTGATGTGCTGCCAGTGTTGATAAATGCTTTTAATAAAATACAATTTCTGTTTGCCCAGAGGCTTCTATTTTGTTGTTGTGGTCTTCGGGCGTTTGTCCCACATTCCAGGAATGCTCACAAAATGTACAATTTTATAGTCATTAAGTGTCATCAAACAAGGCACAAACACATAGAGACAGACAGAGAGAGAGAAAGAGAGAGGGAAAAGAAAGGCATAGGGAGAGGGAGATAGAGCGCATGGGGCAGTGGGTAGAACTTGTTGACAAATCTCATAAGTATAGCACAAAATTTCAATAAAAAAACCCAACACACGCACAGATGCAGGCACAGCAAATCTGGTTGACCATAAGATCGGCACACACGCTCACACCACAGTCACACACGCATACACACACACAAACACACACACACACACGCACAGTGGTACAAGAAGCAATCAAATGTTGTTTGTGGCACTTTAATCAATGCCTGGTTAGAGAGCCCTACAAAGAAAGAAAAACTGGCGACCACAAAGCGAACCCCAAGGAGTAGCAATTGTAGAGGCCGTAAGGGCACTACGAAGAGTAACAGCAACACAAAATAGACGAAGGAATAGGCGTAGTCGTAATAGAGGTAGTTCTGGTCGGAGAGGTACCGGAGTGGTACCGGAGAGGGAGCTGTGGGCAGTGACTGTGGGTGAAGCAGTTGTTCATCCTGTTTTGTTTGAGATTTCAATGAAGCCATCAAGCTGCCTACAAGTGACGGCACACACGGCCCAGCCGAATGAAAGTAGAAAGTAAGCGGAACAGTCAATTGCTATCGACTGGAAGAGCCCTAATATATTGTAATAAAACCAACTAAGATAATGATATGATAAGAGTTAGAATATAATAAGAGTTACAATAATTTAAAGACACATATTGCTGCATTATGAGGTTCACTCACGCGCAACGAACTGAAGTAACCTTTTCAGCCTGTTTAAACAAACCCTATATACCTTAGATAGACTCTAACGGTGCAGGCGCTCGAAAGAGCACAGAAACTATTAAAGTAAGTGGAAATGGGCGCATTAGGGCGTGCACACCCATGATAGACCCTAGGGAGTAGAATAGAGAGAAGGAGAAAGACGAAGAGCTTGGGTGACATAGACTGACGCTAGTCAGGCGCCAAGCACCGCATCGGCCCCGCACCGCCACGCCCCGCCCCTACACTGTCCACTTGGGAACGTGGCTGAGCCTGGGTGCTAGGCCTTTGCCATGCAACGCTTGAGCGGCTTTTGCCTTTTATGTGCTTTTCATTTTTTTGTCGTATTAAAATAAAAATATACATATATATACTTATCCAACAGTAGGGACTTTCCCGACAGTAGGGACCCTGTGTTTAGTTTTTTGGGGAAGTATAGAATT
>JBANCZ010002295.1:0-16375 GCA_037040025.1 Sphaerogastrella javana | reverse complement strand
ATTACAAAGGGAACTCGTTTGCGGGAAATGAGCGCGAAATTTAAGCACGCAATAATAGAATGTTCCCTCTCACAAACAGACTAAAATGCAATATTCTGATTAAAAAGCAAATGCCTCATTTGTCAGATAGTCCAGAAAGGCATAACAGAGCATGCTTTAAGTAAATATGTTGCCTACGTTGGCAGAATGTAAACCCTTTCTTCATCTACGTAATGTATTCAGTTTTAAATTGTGATTAATATGCGTAACTTAATATTGTACACCAGTGAGACCGACTCGATATCTCGATACACCCCTAATCCCCGTTCTGTCATACGCCTACGCACTGAGCACACAGCGCACAAGGCACAGAGCACAGAGCACACAGCGCGCCAGAGAACAAATGTCATCCAATTAATCTTCATAAAAAAAGTGAAATCAAAGACTGAAAGCGATGTGATTTCGATGTGGCCGGCAGCCAGGCCGGCATAGAATCAACCGAGCGCTTCACTCAACATGTTGTTAGCCGCAAATTTCTATTTCTATTTGAAAATTGTAACACTTTGCGCTATTAGTGCCGCCTTATCGCTGTTGCAAGTTCACCCAACGGCAGCCCAGTCCCTGGCCACAGCAGCGCCAGCATCCACGGACCAGCAACTGCCGCAGCGCATATATGGCATACTAGATAAATTATCCAGTGGCAGGAAACTCAATGCGAGCGCCAAGTTTGCATTGTTGTTGGCCGAATTTCTGATAAAACGTAAGCCTAATGAGCTGTGTGCATATGTGATGGATGCGCTCTTCCCCACCCATCCTCTCTTACCTCTGCTAACCATAAATATTCATTAATAAATATTCCTCTATATATATATTTTTTCATTATTTACCATACGCCCTGCATACAGAGCAAATGCGCTATGTGGCCCCCACACGATACGACCGACAGCTGTACTATCATCTGCTGCACAGAATGGAACTAATCAGGCGGTATGCCAAACCGGAGCAGTTGAACGCAGTGCAAACGGAGAGTAAGTTTGGGTATATTAAGGTAACATACTAACTTAGTAACTGCTAATTATTTAGTTATAGAAAACGCCTTCCAACGCAATGTTCTACTCCTGCCGCCCAGCTTAAAGTAAGTTTAAGTTTTTTACATTTTTTAAAATTTATTTATTTGATTATTTGTTTATTTATATGTATATTTATTTATTTAACTATATATTTATTTAAATTTATTTATAATTATATTTGATTATTTATTTATTTATTTATTTTATTTTATGTATTTATTGATTTGTTTATTTATTTATTTATTAAATTTTTTTTTTGTTTAGTTTTTTATTTATTTTTATATTATTATTTTTTATTTATTTTATTTTTTATTTTTTTTTTCACATTAATTTAAATTTCTTTAATTTTCTTGATTTTTATCGATTGATCATCAGATATGGGGCCCTGAATGCGAATGCAGAATACGAGCAGCTGGCCATGAACTACGAGCAACTGATGAATGTAGGAACACCCAATGGGACCCAATCCGATCTGTGCATGCGTGATATAGTCACACTGGATGCCAGTAAATGCAGACTCAGTTTGAACTGCTTGCAAATTTTGACCAGTCCAGCTGCTGCCTATGGCTATCATCGAACGCATCAGTGAGTATAGTATTACCATCTGTTCTATTTTTTTTTCGAGTGTACTACTCTGGTGTACGTATGTATGTAACAGGGTGCTGCTGCTCTATGTGCTGCAACATCACAAGTGCGCACCGGTGCTTAGTCCTCCACAGCTCTATGAGGAATTGGGCAGGAGTCACTGTAATGAAATCCTGAGCGAACAGAATGCCATACGTAGTTTGGCTCTGGGCATGGGCAAGTATAGGGATTTGTATTTGGAGCAAGGTATAGTCATTAAATTTGAGCCCAATATTATAGTTAATATAATATTGAACATATTGGAGTGAAGTGAATACTATATACTATATAAAGTCGTATTAATTATGATAAATTGCAGCCACCATCTGTGGACTCTATGGCTATAATGAGTTCCTCAACTGGCGGAATGTGATGGAAATTGACAGCTGGTTTCCCGATGACCCCAATAACGAGCACATTAACGACCTGGCCCTCGTTTTCTATATCAACTCCATGCTCTTGCTCCATTAAAATTCCTTTCTTAATGCCGAAGCTCTAGATGTTGATATTGACGTTGATGTCGATGTGGATGTTAAGGTGGATGTGGATGTGGATGTGGATGCTGTGTGTATACATATATACAAATATGCACACAAACACTCGCACTCATATTCACACTCACACTCACACTCACCCAAACTTATACGCTTTCGCAGACGCTTATCTTGCTGCTGCTAACTGTTGCTTCTGCTGTTGCTTTTTTATCTGATTTGTAAATGCTTTATAAGTGAATAAACAACGACGAGCGCTGCAGTTGAGTGTGCTCGACGCAGACTCCGTTTGATAGATTACTTGTGCCTGTATGTGTGCGTGTGTGTGTGTGTGAGTGTGTTGACACAAAGCACTCATGCATAAACACCCTGTAGCATGTTGTTCTTTAATTAGTGATGTATTTATTAAGCGAATCCCATATCATTTGCAGCTCACTTAAATAAACTAATTATAATTTAAATCAATTCTATTAATATTGAATACCATAATAAATTATATTAAATAATAATATCATATTTTATATAAATATTATAACAATAAATACTATTTTAAATAGTAATATATTATATAGTAATATATTATATATGAATATATTTCATAGTTTATTAAGACAGACGTTAGTTCGTTCGTCTGTCACATTCCGTTTGAGTATATTAGACTACCTTACTTCATTAGTACCTAGGGTATCCATAATGCAAGTTGATTGCTTTATTGATGCTCGATAACGAGTGAAAGACAGGCAAGCATGTAGTTAATACTTTTGTTATTGAACTGCGTGCCAGCATGGGTGGTTCAGAGGTTAGAGGTGAGAGGTTAGAGGTTAGAATTGTCGGGTTGCAGGGTTGTCGGCTTGCAGGGTTGTCAGGTTGTTGCCAACAGACGCCATTTGTAATGTGACACATTAGTTGCGCTTGGCTGACTGCTTGATGGATGCGACAATAACGCAGACGAATCGCAATATGTGGAGAAGAGGAGTGAAAGCACAGGTCTGGGCAGGAGGAGCAGGCAATGCAAGAGAATACACAACGCACACACACACACACACACATCAACACTTTCCATTACAAAATGCTAGCGTTGAAGTGGAATACTAATATTTGCACTGAAATACTCGAAAAACATGGAGTGGAACATGGAAGCCGCTGGCAGTGCCGTTGAGCTCCTGGGTCGAGTCATGTCGGGATATTAATGCCTCATTTGCTCTGGCTCACAGCGAAGCACTGAGAGAAGAGAGGGCAGGGCTCCTGTTGGGCTTTTGAACTGCACCCACTAAGCCTTGCACAAAAGACATAAACAACAAAATACACACACACTTACGCTCACACTCACACTCACACTCATACTCATACTCATACTGACACTCACACTGACACACACCCAGTTGCATAGACCCATGTCAGCGCCTGACTCTGGCTCTGGCTCTGTCTGTAACTCTGGCTATGCAACTGGCAAAGGTGCAGGACTTAGGAGCACATTGTTGAAAGCCATGCAAGGAACTGGTCATTAGCAAAGTTGCACCAACAACAACAACAACAACAACAGCAACAGCAACAATAGCAACAACGACAGAAACAACAATTCCTACAACACCGCAGACAAAATCAACTTCAACTTTTATGCACATGGTCAAGTCTCAAGTCTCGGTTACATGCTCTCTCCCTTTGGGGTGGGGGTTTGCTGGAGTTTAGTCTGGCCTTTTTGTATTTTATTTCGTTTTCATTACTTCTGTCACTTTCGGTCATCAGCACCCCTGGGTGGCAACAAAAGAAACAACAGCAACAACAATTACAACCCTTGCAACCTGATCAGCTGTCGTTGACTGACTTACTGCCCATTTGCCCTAAACGTCTCATCTTGTTATGTTGTTGTTGCTGTTGCTGTTGCTGTTCTGTTGCTGTTGTTGTCGCCTTCCTTTTTACTCTTTTTTTGTTCATGCGTGTCGTTGGGTTCATTATGGGCTTAGGTTTTATGTGGGTGCGCGTGTGTGTGCGTGTGTGTGTGCGTGCGGATGTGCTTGTATGCGTGTATGTATGTGTTTTCAAGTGGCGGTCGCTCCTGTAGGTGTTTATTGTGATGTTAAGTTGCAGGCAAAGAGCAACAACAAACTGTTGTTTAACAGTGCTACTCGCGCTCTCCCTCTCTCTTTGTCTCTCTTTCTGTTGATGAGCCCAGAATGTTTGGCATGTTTCAATTCCATTTCGTTGCGCTTAGAGCATGCGCCAAAACGCATTGGCGCTCTCTTCGTCAGTCTTAAGCCGCCGCTGTGCAGGAGAGTGAGTACAAATTCGGCTTTGTTCAAGGTTGCCAGCTGACACCAAAGTGAGTTATTAATCACAACTGCGCATTGTCAATATACATTTTATCAAATTTTTATTATTTGCAACTATGTGCATTGACTAAATTAAATTTAAATTAACCGCATTTCAATAAATATGCATATTTAATAACAAATTTTGTTTAAACACACATACCTATATGAAAATAGCTTTAATTTATGTGCATTTATTTGCATAGGCTGACAACCCTACGCCGCACTTGGATAATCAGCTACAGCATACCGTTTTCGGATACCATTTTGGGCAGTGTAAGAGCAACAGAAACAGCGATTAGTCTCCCTCTCGCTCTGGCTCAAGTGCTCTCGCTCTCTGTCCGCAATTTGTCTAGTCGCTCTCTCTCTCTCTCTCTCTCTATCACTCTGTCTCTCTCGCTCGCTTGCTACTTTATGCGTCTCCGGCAACTGCCACAGTTGGGCACTTTGTTCTGTCTGAATTTCGCTTCGTTCCAATCAGCCTGCATTGGCTTCGATACGCGCAGTAGTCTCCCGTCAATTAGAGTGTAAAAACCGTTACGCTCCAACACGAAAAACAAGAAAACGGCATAACGGTACGGCGCCGTTACAGAGACATCCTGTCGCAGGATACAACCAAAATATTACATATACACACACCCACACTCAAAAACACACACATACACACACACACATGTGCCTGCAGTGGCAATAACAGCTAATTTTATAAACTAAACAAACGAATTTCTCACCCCAAAATTAGTAGAAAGTGTTAATTGCAAAGTAAATAACATTTGGATAGAATATTTCTATCGAATGTGCAATGTGAAAGACAGCAAAAAGCGAATGCGTGTGTGTGTGCGTGTCTCTCAGTTGCTATGTGTGTACGTACGTCTGTGTACGTGTGCGTGTATGTGTATGTGTGTGCGTTAATGTAAATACCACGAAAAACGCTGAACGCAACGAAAATAAAGCAGCAGCAGAAATCAACGAAAGGCGAAGACGAAGCGAAGACAAAGACGAAGTATTCGCCGTCGCCGTTGTGGTCGTCGTCGTCGTCGCCGTTGTCGTCGTCAACAACGAGGCGGCCACTCGCCAAAAAGCAAAGAGTCAATACAAGTGAGTAGCCATTGCTGTTGTTGTTGCTGTTGTTGTTGCTGTTGTTGTTGCTGCTGTTTCTGTTAAAACGAAACGAGGCGAAATGAAATAATGGAAATTTATGTTATGTTGGGCCAGTAAGAGAGCGCACTTTGAAAAGCCACTTGAGTAGGCAATGCCAAAAAGGAGTTTAACATAAGTACATAATACATATGTATGTGTATACATATATGTATATGCATGTCTATGCATGCTTCTCTCTCTCTCTCTATCTCCCTATCACTGTGTGTGTGTGTGTATTCATGTAAAACTGACATTTTTGCTTGATGCACTCCAAGATTTGGCACTCTTGCGTTCCCTTGCTCTCTCCTGTTGTATCGCTCTCTCACTCACTCTTTCATTCTTTTTCGCTCGAGTGCCATTGCTGCATATTTTCATTTTGCAGTCAGTCAAATGTCTTTGATATAATGTCGCTCACTCACACACACACACACTCACTTACTCACACAGGCACGTACAAAAGCTGCGGCTGCAGTACACACGCATACCAACGCACTGATACGTCACGTTCTGCTGCTGCTACTTTTCAACATTAGTACGTGTGTGTGTGTGTGTGTGTGTGTGTTTGTGTATGTGGGTGCGTATTTGTGTGTGTGTGTTCATGTTCGTGTGGGCTGCCTTTTGTTTTAGTCCTTGCTTGGAAATTGCTTTTGCCGCTGTTTGCTTTTGCTGCTGCTGCTGCTTCTTCTTCTTCTGTTATTGTTGTAGATGTTGTTAATGTTGCTGTTGTTGTTGTTGTTGTTGCTCTTGGCGTATAGCTCAGCGCGACGTCTTTGACAGGGCGCAATATGCGCACCTGTGAATTTGCCATAAATTAGGCGCAAGATAGAGCTACACACACACACACACACACACACTTCTACACACACATACTTACGCTTGTATAAATATGCGTGTATATGAAATGTTAGACAAAAAAGCGCGCGCTAAACTTTTATATTTATATGTTTTGGTGTGAGTGTGTCTGTGCGTCTGTGTGTGTGTGTGTGTATTAGTATTTGTGCGCCGTTACTTGGGTCAGTCTGTCATGCGTGAGTTACGCTCCCTTCCATTTATTCCCTTTTGCCTTTTTACTGACCGTCCATGCGTCTATCCGTACATACGTACGTACGTACATCTCTCTCTGTCTGTCTGTCTGTCTGTCTGTCTGTCTGTCTGTCTGTCTGTTTGTCTGTCTGTCTTTGCGTCTGTCTGTCTGTCTTTCTGCTCTGTTTGTATTTTGTGGTGCGCCTCCAATTGGCTCTCAACGGGCTTTGCTCTATTTACCTTATAAAAACACAATTTATTGCTGCTTTAACGATTTTTTCTTCTCTTGCAGAATTGCGTTATTGTTGTTGTTGTTGTTGTAGTTGTAGTTGTTGTAGCTGCTGCTGCTGCTGCTGCTGTTTCTACTGTAGTTCTGTTTGTTTCAACTTTTTCCTACGTTTTTCGTTATTCCCTTCATTGACTTTGATGCTAGCTACTGCTGTAGCTTTGTTGTTTGTTTTGTGTTCCATGTCTCTCCCTCTCGTTCTCAATCCCTCTCTCTCTCTCTCACTCTCTCTCTCTCTCTTTCTCTCAGTCTGTCTGTCTGTCTGTATTTATATATGTCACTGTTTGTATATATTCTCGCCATTAGCTTTTCATATTGGCTTTGTGTATTAAGTTTTTGCGTGACATCAACACAAAAAATCAGCAGCAGCAACAAAAACAACAACAACAACAACAAAAGCGACAACAACCACAACAATAATAACATAGAATCCACTTGATATGGCTAGGATATATGTAATTTGTGCTGTGTTCGCATTTGGCCTTGTTAAGTTTTAAATCAATAATTTATACTATAGTCAATGCCCGCATTTGAATCAGGCTTCTATATGTATGTGCATCTATGTGTGTGTTTTTGTGTGTGTGTGTGTGTGTGTGTGCGTGTTTGCCTATTCAAGATAATCAGGCTTTAGTTTTAGTCCTTTTCGAGTTGATGCCGCTGATAAAGGGACGTTCGTAATGCATGTATTGTTAGTTAGTAGTAACAGTGGGCGTAAAAGTGCGCCCAAAAAGAGGCGTGGGCAATTACATGAACACAATTCGTGTAGCTATGTTTAACAGCGCGTTAACATTGAGCATAGATCGGGCATTGGTAATGCAAAAAGGGAACAGAGCTTAGTCTGTTAATAATAAATGATCAGCAATATTGTAGAAACTCCGACAAATGTTAATGCTTTTAACACTATGTTAGCATGTTAACATTTGCATTAGCATAAACATTACATGCATTCATGTTCATTTGACTTGAAAGTAATGCCTGTATATATATTTATGGATAAAAGTTATTACATAAACATTTTGCTTATTTTTCTTATGGCAAACCATAAAATCCGACAAAAACTTTAAGTTTGCCTCTGCATAAGATTTGTTTACATAATAGTATAGAGGAGTTGTATATTCTTTTTTCAACTCCCAGATCCCAGGTGAGTTTGCTCTTGGAGTTTTATTCCGAAATGAATTCTCTGGCGTATTCCTCACGTCGCAGCTCTAAATAAAACCCGAAAAAAAGAAGAAGAGAATAAGAGAAAGAACAGCAAATAAAAAAGCACGTTATGAATTTACGATTTTGATGCTTGAGAGAATACACACACACAAACACACACATAAAACTTTCGTCGCTGCATTCAGTCAAAACTTTGTCCTCACACAATGAAGGCCAAAAGGAAAAATGGGAAAACTAATCATGATTCAAGGAGTCATAAATGGCCAGGCCATATCTTAAATGCAGTCAATTAGGCTTTTGGCCAAGTGTCAATTAAACGTAGCATAGTTTTGAGCCAATATTGGTATTAGCTATGTGTTTTACAGCTGAATGTTGTACAGTTTTCGGAGTCTATTGTTGGCATTTCGTTTGATAATTCGCATTAATTGTGTAATTAAATCAATGCCACTCAGCACTAATTTTGGACCATTAGCTGTGGTAATTAAGTTGCACAACTTTTCGACCGACGACCAACGGGAAGCTAGCGCAAATGTGAAGAGCTATTAATTTTGATTCTGCCAATATCAATGTGTTCGTCTAATTAGTTTTCGGCCAGGCTCAAAGGCTCTAAAGCGCCCACAAGCCACTTGGCACTTGCCGCATGCCACATGCCGCATGCCGCCTGGCATTTTCCATTTACCACTTGCCACTTGCCACTTGCCACTTACTACTGTTCACAGCTCTTCCTATCCCTCTCCCTCTCTCGTCCCTCACCCAATTGTCTACTTACTCAGTGCTAAAATTTTCCAGCCAAATGAGCGCACGTTTTTGCTGCGTTTACCTGAATAATGAGTTTTCATGTGCCGACCCCCACTTCTCTCCCTTTAGACAACGCCTGAATTACTGGCGAACTTCAGTGCCATCATGAGCAATCCTAGCCTGGTTAAAACGTATGCAGTTTGACTGAAACTCGTACAGAACAGAACAAAGAACATAACAGAACAGAAGAGAAGAGAAGAGAAGAGAAGGAAAGAGAAGAGAAGAGAAGAGAAGAGAAGAGAAGAGAAGGGCAGAGTACGTATGAGTACAACATGCGACAGCCTTCAGCCTTCAGCCTTCAGCCTTCAGTCTACAGTCTTCAACATTCAACATTCAACGTTGAACGTTAAACATTTTCTGGCCATTCGGAGGCGTCGTACCGGAAAGAAATGCCATTAAAAACGCAATAACAAAAATAAAAAATATAACACAGCGCACACAACTGAAATGAAATGAAAGAAAAACGAAAATCCAGCATAGAGATTGTGCAAAATAAATGAAAAAGAAATCCGAATCGTATAAAGCAGCAGCTATAGCTGTAGTCAGTAGTATGTCAACGTACATACAAACATATATGTATGCACACACATATGTATTTGTATGTATGCATGTATTTATATGCATGTATGTGCGTGTTTAAGGCTCCAGAGTAAATAGCCAAGGTGGAAAAATCGATATAAATGAATACGGTAACATTTGGTTGCTTTTGCCATTTTGTAGCATGGGCTCTGGTCTCTTGGAACATCCAAAAACTCGAGACAGCACAAATGGCGAACGGTTTTTAGCCTACCAAACGTCCAACTTGCGAAACTTTTGTACGCACAGCAAACGCACACAAGCAACAGCAAACAGCAACAACAACAACAACAACAGCAGCAGAAGCAGCAACAAAAACAAAAGCAGAAACAACAACAGCAACACAAATACAAACATAACACAACCACAACACACAACACACAACAACGCGCCCACTCTACAGACACTCACACTCACTCACGCACACTCACCCCTTACACTCACACTTACACTCACATCGAGTCGCCCTACAGCCCGAGTCAGTGGCAGACGTCGCGGTTTTAAGCGCAGGCATACAAGAGTTGATATAAAAATAAAGCGAAAAAAACCAAAAATTTATAAAAAAAAAAATATAAAAGCAACTGCGAAAGTTACAGCTGAGAGTGCTCTGCAGGGGAATACCCTGTAATGGCAGTGAGAGTGGGTTATACGGTTTCCTCTTTCAATAGGAGAGATCTTCTGAATGGGTTTAACAGTCAGCAATATTAGCTCTGTCTATTTTTAGCATTCGGTTACATTAACATAACAGTTCACTTAAAAGTCAACGCTACTGCTGTCTTACAGCCAGCTGTTAAATTAAAAGAATTCTGAAAATCATACTATAAATTTAACATTTACCTGATTTTTAGCTGCTTAAGAACTGTTAAGCTAACAGTAAGCTGTTAATTCGTTTTCAATTAACATTACAGTCAACTGTAATGCTGTCCAACCAGCTTGCTGTTAAACAACAGTCTGCTCTGAAGTTAAAAGAATTCTGCAAATCATACTATCAATTTAACATTTACCTGCTTCAGAGCTGTTAAGCTAACAGTTCGCTGTTAAATCGCTTGCATTTAACATTAGATAGGTGCAAATAAAGTGGAATTACATCATAGATACTCTAATGGTTGTGCATGCACGACAGAAACATTTCTAGGGTATAGAGAAAACAAGAAAAACAACTAGTTGTAGCAATGAAGAAAGATTTCATGCTGTGGCTGCAATTTTGCCCCAGTAAGTATGCTACACATATTTTTTTTTTGAGCACGGGTTAAGTGCCACACACATGTGTGTGAGTGTGTGTGTCTCTGCGTGTGTGTGTATATGTTTATGTACAAAAGTACCTATATATACGGGCGTATATTTGTTCATGTATGTATATGTATGTATAAGTATGGGTCTGTGACCCGGCTTAACAGCATTTACACGAATTTTCTCTTTTTTAGCCAAGTTTGAGACATTTGACATTTCAATTTCAATTTCAATCGCTCGCACAAATTGACAAAAAATTCCAAATTGGATCAACAAAACAGAAAACAAAAAGAAAGGCGCAAGGAATTTACTTTTAACTTATTATTGTTGTTGTTGTTGTTACTGCCAAATGTCGTATTGATTTCTAATTACAGGCACTTGGCTAAGGGCAACAGCATTAGGTAGGGCCACAGTTTTCTTTTTTCGGGGATCGCTAGATATGCTACTATATAGCGAGTGTATATATGTATACTTTATAGACTGTGTGCGTGTGTGTGTGTGTGTGTATGTGTGCGTGTGCTAACCGGTGTGTGCGTGTGTGTGTAGTAGGAGTGGCGCAGTCAACCAAATAGAAACAAATTAGAGAGAGGAACGTAGCACGACTGTCTACTATTTGTTGTGGTGGAGCGTTGCCATGACGGCGTTTATTGATTTTACTGCTACCAAACAGACGTTGTAGGAGGAGAGGAGAGGGGGTGGCATTGAGGCACGGTAGCATGTGGCAAGAGGCAAACAGCAAGAGCCATCAGGCAACAGCCATGAATCATGTTATGTATATATATATATATGCGTGTGTAGGTGTATGTGTGTGTAGGTGTGTACGTGTGTGTGTATGTGTGTAGGTGTGCGTTGCGTGTTTAGCAATTTGTGGTTATATTATAATGACCACTTGATTTGCCTGCACCCCGAGCACTCTGCCGTCCTCCCTCTCTCCCTTCAACTCTCTATTTCACCTTGTCGTTCTTTTCACTCTCTCGTTCTCTCTCTTTCTCTGTGTCTGACTCAATCTCTGTCTCGCTCTTTCGCTTACTAATTGCTTTGACTTTGCTTGTATATCAACAGGAACAGCAGCAGCAGGTGAACAGTCGTCGGCAGTGGCAACAACGAGACGCATGTACGCTCCATGCTTCAACCTGGCTGGTGGCCAAACTCCTCCACTAGTGCGGCCAGCGATCGTGTGAACTGAGCAGACGTATACGTAATATATAAAAAAAAAACAATTTTTTTGTTGAGCAGCAGCAGCAGAAGCTTCACTCCTACACACTCACACAGAGGAATAAAAACAAAAAACGGAGGCAACGCAGCCGTAGGCAAGAGCAAAAATGTCAACTTCAAAGCGAAAGCAGCAGCAACTAAAGGAAAATCCACAACGTTCAGAACAGCGACAGCAGCAGCAGCAGCAGCAGCAGCAGCAGCAACAGCAACAGCGAGTGGCACATCAAAGGCTGTCGGGGCAAGTTGGGGCACACATGTGGCTGCTGTTTGTGTTACCTCTGCTGCTGTCAGTGCTGGGGGATCATCACTGCTGTGTTGCCACTGGCAGCAGCATTGTGGAGCCGGAGGAGGCGGCCTTTCAAGGTGCGTATAACAAGTTACTAACCTGCCACAAAATACACCCATTATCAAACCCAACCTCCTACGCCTCGCATCCTAACTAACTGTTACCCCTTGGGCCTAGCCCAATTCCCCATGGCCCATGCAGCTGCCAAATTGTGCTGCATGTGAACATTTTAGAGCTCTGACATATCAATGAATGAAGCGTCAGGCCTGCAAACTGTCCATCCAAATGGGTCCCTCTCTCTCCCACTCGCTCTCCCTTTCTCTCTCTCACACTCACTCTCTCTCTCTCTCTCTTTTTTTCTATCTGTATCTCTCTCCCTCTGTCTCGTTATCTAACTCTATCTGACTGTCTGGCCTGCCTTTGACATTAATGAGCGACTTAATTATGCTTTATACAGCCACGCATACACATGCAGCAGGTGAATGTGCATGTGATTGTGTGTGTGTGTGTATGTGTGTGTGTGTGGGAGGGAGGGATATTATCATTGTTATGCAATGTTTTTGTCAAAATTTTTGGCAGGCATTTTGGGCACATATCTGTTGGTTGACTGTCTACAGCTGCCTCTCTCAATCACACCCAATCCTCCCTGTGTCCTCCCTCTCTCTCTTCTCTCTCTCTCTCTCTGTTTCTGTTTATCTCTGGTCTGCCATCTCTGTCTTGCTTTATGTTGATATTTGCTGCTGACACTTCGATTTCAATTGCATGCGAGAGAATATGCGATTTTTCAATTTCAATTTGAATACGCAATGGCACACGACAAGTTGAACACACATACATACACAATGACATGCACACACACACACACACTACACACACACTCCTATACACTCCTACATACACACAGACACACTTACAAATATACATACATACGCTTTATTCTATTTCTGCTGCAACAGACAAGTGACAGCTGAGGTATGCACACACCCATTTCAATTTGAATGTGTGTGTGTGTGTGTGTGTGTGTGTGTGAGTATGTGTGTACGTGTGTGTGAGTGAGTACATATGCAAATGTGCTGAGTGTCCAGTGCACTTTAATCGGCACCGCATAGTTGCTTAATCAACTAGCAACCACACTCAAACTCACACCCGAACTCAAACTCACTCTTGCACTCACACACACTCACCAAGTGCTTCTATGTGTACGTGTGTGTGTGTGTGACTTGATGGCTCTTTAAGAGCATAGTCGCTGTGTTGCGTGTTCCATTTAATACAATGAAGCCCAATGTGCTACTTGTACTTTGTACTTTGCCAGCATGACGTAAGTCTTTAACAGCATGAACAAAAAGTAAAAAAAAAATAACGATAACAGAAGGAATATTCGCTGCTTTTCCCTTGCCACTCGTTACTTGGTGTACATCGCTTTAAAAGTGACCCAATTTGATTCTTTAAATATAAATTGCCTTTTTCATATTTGCCAGTACAATCCAAAGAGCTCCTTAAAGTTAAGACAGCTTAAGATAGTCTATAGTTTTCTTGCAGCATTAACTTAATTTCCATGCGTTACTGTAGAGATCCTCTTTTTTATATTATATTTTTCAAGATCTGGCGTCTTTATCACAATATTATTATAAATTCATTGTATGATTATGATTTTAAAAGGCCAATTAAATAATTATACTTTTTTAATCACCTGTTATTCTCTAAGCTTTAAGAATAAATTTCGTTATAGGGTGTTTTACTAATTCGTTACATATTTGACCTACTCGTTATACGTCTTAAATTGTATGTCAAGTATTTGTTTTAAGTAAACATGAAAGAGTAGCACAGGAATACATTTTAGCAACTACTTCTCGACACTCAATGCTCCCTACTTCCCACTCGTTACTCGTTACTCGTTACTCGTTACTTTAACAAAAAGGAGGCCCAACATGAACAGTTTTTATGTCACGTGGCAGAAGCATAGATGCATGTGAAAGAGTCCATTGAAAAACGCTAAAACATGCATTCCAATTGAGCACTTTACTTCCTTTTTTGGGTTTTTCCTTGGTTTTGTTTTTGTTTTTGTTTTGATATGTCGAACAATAGCCATTTGCAATTGGATAAAGCTTTTTGTGTATTTGTCGAAGTGAAATGCCATTTGTAGAGAGAGTTCCATTTGTATTGAAATGGTTGGGTCTGGTACTATAGATATTTATTGAAAAATAGGTGAATGCATGCCGCATGTTGCAAGTGCATTGCAAAGCGGCTCAACTGTTGAAGCTGCGTCCTGGCCTGTTGCCAAATTCAAACAGAGAGGGAGAGAAAGAGAAGGAGACAGAGAGAGAGAGAAAGAGAGAGAGAGAGTGTGAGAGTAGGGTGGGCCCTGGGGGCGAAGAGAGAGAACATGGCAAGCAGAAAGTCGTACAGTGGGATTTCCACACGAATAGTCGTACAGTGGAATAGTTTTGAACAGTTTGGGGTAATTGTGCGTATATGGTGTGGGGTATTTGTTTCTGGGGTATTTGTTTGGGGTGTATGTGTGTGTGTGTGTGTGTGGCTTGGCAGTAAATTACCGAACATGACTCTGGGCCGTAAGTCAGTAAAGCTCATTAGAATTTATTGCGGACACGTTAGTCACACCCAGAAAAACAGATGGACATAGCGACGGAAGCAGAGCGTATTACTCGTTTAGGCCATCCACATTGGGTGGAAGCACGCACATGTTGGCCTAGAAGAAGCCACCACAAAGACAACAAGAGCAGAAAAACAGAAAAAGCTGAAAAACCTACAAACAAATGGAGTTTATAAAATTAAAATAAACTTGAAAATATATATTTAAACGCACAAACGGAATGTAGATTTTATGGCTCATCCACACAAAAACCATATCATTTATCATTCGCCACAGGTCACTGCGGCCACACGAGCCCCTGCGAGCAGCTGTGCTATGAGATTCACGACGGGATGTACGAGTGCGATTGCATCGAGGGCTACGAGCTGAACAAGAATGGCTACAGCTGTCAAGGTGAGTTGGAGTCGCTCGGCATTCAAAATGATTGCATTTATGTGGCTGTTATTATGTGAAACTCAACTGGGGGCATTTTGTAATCCATTTGCAGTCATAAATACCACAAGCAGCGGGTCAGATGGCATACATGGTAAATCCGATGAGGATGTGCTCTACCAGAAGGGTGCCTCCTTCAGCGCAAAGTTGGCCAATGATAGACCAGAGGTAGCCAAAAATCGTTATGCTGCCTCTGCCACAGCAGATGCAGATGCCGAAACTGAGTCGGAGTCAGAGGATGAGCGCAATTCTGGCGAGGATTCGGGTGATTCGGACGTGGACAGCGATACCTACGATTACAACGATGATAACAATCAAGAGATGCAGCAGCAGCAGCAGCGAAAGCAACAGCAGCAACAACAAAAAGTCAATTCAAACGATTATTACATATCAGCTGAGAGCATCAGCTTCAATTCGGAGAACGAGAATCAAGAACTGGATGCCAGCGACTTCAAAGTGGCATCCACAGCTGGCACCAGCACCACCAGAGTGCCCATGCCAAGCAGCAGCACCACCACTACTACCACCACAACAAAAGCCACAATGTTGGCATCAACTCAGCATGCGAATAGGAATGCCATGGATTATGGCGAAGATGTGGATGATGTGGAGCGCGCTGGCACTGGAGATGTGGACGAGTATTATAGCTATAAGTCGGACATGTCCATCTACGACGATGTCAATAATAATCAATTAAACTTAAGACGCAATGGCAACAGCGACAGCAACAGCAACAGCAATTCCCATACATATCAGCAGACTAACAAAAACAACAACAACAACAACAACAATAAGAATAATAACAATAATAATAATAATAATAATAACAACAACAATAATAATAATAACAAAAACAGCAACAAAAAGAATAAGAACAACAATATTAAATATAGTAAAATATACCACTACGATGAGCGGAAAATGGCCGCAATGCATATCAGTAATAATAGAAATGCTGCCAATCACAACATATCAGAGAAAACAACGCCACCAACTACCACAGTGGCCAGCAGGTGAGTTGGCCCTTAAAAAACAGTTAGACCCAACAATGACAAGCAACATATGGTTGTAGAGAAAACAAAATCTTATAAAGTTTCATACACTTTTATATGTGTTACATAGCCCATATTTACGGTACATAGGG
>JBANCZ010002294.1:0-16380 GCA_037040025.1 Sphaerogastrella javana | reverse complement strand
AGATGAAGTGGAGCAATGGATACGCGAACAGGAACAAACAGCCTCATCAGAGGATTATGGACAGGACTTTGAACATTTGCAGCTATTGCAGAATAAATTCGATGATCTGAAGCATCGCGTTGAGGTCGGCGCCGATCGTGTAGATCAGTGCGAGTTGCTGGCCAAGAAGCTTATCGATTCAGAGAGCTCCTATGCCAATGAGGTAGAGAAAAGACAGGAACAACTTAGGTAAGTGTAGATGTATTATGCCATTTATACAACTATATAATTTATGTACTCTTGCTTTTCAGAACGTCTTGGGAGAATCTCTTGAAGCTGCTGAATCAACGTGAAACGAAGCTGCATGCTGCTGGTGAGATACATCGATTCCATCGTGATGTAGCCGAAGCTCTATTCCGCATACAGGACAAGAACGCCGCACTCTCCTCCGAGCTGGGCAAGGACTTGAATTCCGCCTTGGCTTTGCTACGTAAACACGAAGGATTTGAGAATGATCTGGTTGCACTAGAGGCCCAGCTACAGGTGCTGGTCGAGGACTCTGTACGTCTGCAGGCGAAATACCCATCAAATTCCACTGCCATTGCGCAGCAACAGGACAAGGTGGTGGCCGCTTGGAATGATTTAAAAGAGCGTTCAACAGCACGTGGAGATCGTCTGGCTGCCAGTTCCGATCTGCAGACCTTCCTAACAGATGTGCGCGATATTGTGTCCTGGTCAGCAAATTTACGTGCTGCACTGCAAGCTGAGGAGCATGTAAGTGATGCGGCAGGTGCAACAGCACTGAAGATACAGCACGATGCTATTTATGGTGAGATTGAGGCCAGAGAGGATAAATTCCGGTATCTGAATGAGCTAAGCGACTCAATGGTGCAAACTGGACACTATGCCGCTGCCGATGTTGAGGAGAAGTGCACGGCTATGCTAGATGAGCGACAGAAGCTGCATGCTGCTTGGAACAAGAAGAAAATCATGCTGGAGCAGAAAATTGATTTATTCTGCTTCTTGCGCGATGCCAAACAAATTGATAATCTCTCCAGCTCACAGCAGGCGGCCCTGAGCAGCTCTGACTTTGGTCAGACCGTCGAGGATGTGCAGAATCAAATTAAGAAACACGATGAATTCGAGCGTGTCATTCAAACGCAAGAGGAGAAGGTTGCCCTGCTGCAGGAGCATGGACGCAAATTGATCGAGCAGCGTCATTATGACAGCGCTAATATCCAAACGATATTACAGGGTGTGCTAGCACGTCGTCAGAAGGTCAAGGATTTGTGTGCAGTGCGCCGTTATAAGCTCGAGGATGCGCTTCTGTATGCTAAGTTTGTGCGCGATTGTGCTGAAGCTGAATCATGGATCAATGAGAAGCAGAAGAAGCTGGAGGCTGATGCAGCCAGCTATGCCGAGGTCACCAATCTTGATGAGAAGATAAAGAAACTGCAAAAACACCAAGCCTTCCAGGCTGAGGTAGCCGCCAATCAGGGACGTATTGGAGATATTCAGGACACTGGCGTCATACTGGTTAGTAAACAGCATGAATCTTCCCCAGAAATCAAGCAGGCCATCGAACGCGTAGTGGCTGCCTGGCAGGGTTTGCTAGCTGAGCTTGATCAGCGTGGACGTGGCCTTGAGGAAGCTCAAGATATATTAGAGTTTAACAATCAACTGGACAAGATCGAGGCCTGGATACGCGACAAGGAAATGATGGTACAGGCCAGCGACACTGGACGTGATCTGGAACACTGCAATGCCCTCATGCGCAAACTTGACGACGTTGACTCTGACATGCGTGTGGACGATCAGCGTGTCAAGCATATCAATCAGCTGGCAGACAAGCTCATCAATCAAGCACAATTGCCAGCAGATACGCAGAGTGTAGACAAGCGCCGACGCGACTTTAATCACAACTGGCGTCAGCTGCAAGGTGCACTGAATGCCTACAGAGCTCTGCTAGGTGGTGCCAACGAAATACACGTCTTCAATCGCGATGTAGACGATACAGCGGAACGCATAGCTGAGAAGGCGTTGGCCATGAGCTCAGCAGATACTGGTCGCGATTTGGCAGCCGTCGAGGCACTAATACGCCGCGAGGAGGCATTGGAGCGTGATATGTCTGCTGTGCAGCAAAAGATCATTGAGCATGAGACAGCAGCCGAATTCCTGGTACGCAAATATCCAGAACGCGGTGCTCAGGTGATTGAACGCAAGATGCAGGAGCTGCACAAATCATGGGGCAACCTGAAAAGTCTCTCGGTGAAGCGCCAGAGTGTGCTGAATGAGGCCTATCTGGTGCACAAGTTTGTCTCCGATGTAAGAGAGCTAGAGCTGTGGGTCAATGACATGGTCAAGAAGATGAATGCCACCCAGGCGCCGTCAACGATCAACGACTGTGAGACACAGCTGGAGCTGCACCAGGAGCGTAAGGTTGAGATCGAGGGACGTGATCAGGCCTTCGCCGGACTGAAACAACACGGCGAGCATCTCAGCGTAGAATCGCAGCAGACAGAGAGCGTCAAGCAATACCTGCGCGTGCTGGAAGAACTGCATCAGACACTGCACGAGGCATGGAGCGAACGGGCACGTGATCTTACCGAAGCACACCAGCTGCAGCTGTTCAAGGCACAGGTGGAGCAGGTCGAAATTTGGCTAGCCAACAAAGAGGCATTCCTTAACAATGACGATCTAGGTGACTCGTATACGGCAGTGGAACGACTGCTGAAGAAGCATGATGCATTCGAAAAATTACTCGATGCAGATCATGTGGATGCGCTGCAAAAGTTTGCCAATAGCATTCTGGAAGGCGAACCCAAGGATGCCGATCTTATACGCGAGAAACTCGCTTATATACTGCGCAGAAAACAAAAGCTTATCGAGCTTTCCGCCGAGCGTAAGAACCGTCTGTTGCAATCGCTGCAGCTGCAAGAGTTCCTGCGCAGTCTATACGAGATTGATCGCTGGCTGGTGCAGAAACTCCAGGTTGCACTCGACGAGAACTACCGTGAACCGAGCAATTTGCAGAGTAAGATCCAGAAGCACACGGCTTTCGATGCTGAATTGTTGAGCAATTCACCACGTGTGCAGTCTGTCATCAGCGAAGGCGAACGTTTAATCCGCGGCGAGCACTTCGCCAAGGATGAGATTGCCCAACAGGTACAGCTACTCGAGGGTGATTGGCTGAAGCTCAAGGCTGCCTCCAAGGCAAAGAAGGAGAAATTACAGCAGGCGCATGAGGCATTGTCATTTAACAGAAGCGTCGATGAGTTCAATAACTGGATGGATGATGTGGAAGCACAATTGTCCAGCGAAGATTACGGCAAAGATTTGGCTACCGTAAGCAATCTGCTGAAGAAGCACGAACGCATTGAGGCTGATGTGGCACATCACAATGAGCTGGCCGATCAGCTGAAACTAAAAGATGAGCAATTCTTCCAGATCGATCATTTCCTTAAACATGAAATTCATGAGCGCGCCATGACCACTATTAAGCGCTACAATACCTTGCACGAACCCATTGCCATACGCCGTGAGAATCTGGAGGATTCATTGAGCCTGCAGCAATTCCTGCGCGATGCCGAGGATGAGCTACAGTGGCTGGCCGAAAAGCAATTGATTGCTGGCTCTCAGGATCTCGGCAGCAGTTTAGTTGCTGTGCAGGGTCTCCAAAAGAAGCACA
Organism: Sphaerogastrella javana; assembly: GCA_037040025.1. NCBI lineage: Eukaryota > Metazoa > Arthropoda > Insecta > Diptera > Drosophilidae > Sphaerogastrella > Sphaerogastrella javana. The sequence continues at coordinate 12,713 of JBANCZ010002294.1, read as the reverse complement.
ATGCTCTCGAGGCAGAGCTGACCTCCCAGGAGCCACTCATCCAAGCGCTACTGCAGCGTGGCCAGCAAATGATACGCGACAATCACTTTGCCAGCGAGCAACTGCAGTACAAGTCGGATCTGCTGCAAAAGCAACTGGTGCAGCTGCGCGACTTGGCCGCCATTAGACGACTACGTCTACTGGATGCTGTAGAGAGTCAACTCTTCTATGTGGAGGCCAATGAGGCGGATGCTTGGATGCGCGAGAAGCGTCCCATTTTGGCCAGCAGCGACTATGGACGTGACGAGATTTCCGTGCAGACGCATCAGAAGAAACTCGAAGTTCTGCAGCGCGAATTGACTGCATTTAAGCCATCCATTGATAAGGTCAACAAACTCGCCACAGGACTCATTGAACGTAATCACTTTGATAGTGCCAACATCAAGGAGAAGAACGGCACCGTTGCCCAGCAATACACAGAGTTGCTGCGTTTGGCCAAGGATCGTGAGCTGCGTTTAACCGAATGCAAAAAACTCTTTGAGTATCTGCGCGAAACGGAAGACCTGCACGAATGGGTGGCTGATCAAATGACAGTTACGGCTAGCGAGGATTATGGTGAGGATGTCGAGCACGTGGAACAACTAATGCTGGCCTTTGAATCATTCGTGTCCAATCTAAATGCTAATGAGGCGCGTGTTGAGGCGTGTCTGGAGCGTGGCGATCGTTTGATTCAGGAGAACAATCCTTATCGCAGTTCCATCAAGGCGAAGCGAGATGAAACCAAGCAGCTGTGGGATGAGCTCAAGGATTTGGTTAACGCACGACAGGATGCATTGGCTGGTGCCAAGCAGGTACATGTATATGATCGCGTTGCCGATGAGACCATTTCGTTAATCAATGAGAAGGATGCTTCTCTAATATCAGAGGATTATGGTCAGGATTTGGAGAGCATACAGGCGCTTGGCAGGAAGCATTCGGTATTCGAAGGCGAACTGGTGGCTATCAAAGAACAGGTTGACTCAGTCTTAGCCGAGGCTGTTAAACTTGGTGAAATTTATCCAGACGCACGCGAACATATCGAGGTGAAGCGCGACGAGACCGTCGAAGCCTGGACGGATCTAAAGGAAAAGACAAATGCCCGAAAGGGTAAGCTAAGCCAAGCCGAACAGCTGCAATCGTACTTTGACGAATATCGCGATCTAATTGCCTGGATCAACGAGATGCTGGCCAAGATTACAGCTCCCGAACTGGCCAACAGCGTGGCTGGTGCAGAGCTGCTGCTTGCCAGCATCAAGGATCACTATGCTGAGATACGCGCACGTGACGAAACCTTTGCGAATTTCACAGCGAATGGACAAAAACTAATTAAGGAAAAGCATTTCTTGGCTCACGAGGTGGAGGATAAGATCAAGGTGCTGAAGTCTCGCCATGATCTGCTGGAGCATACGCTACAGCAGCGCAAGGAGATTTATGAGCTGAACTTGGACACACAGCTCTTCCTAAAGGATGCTGAAATACTGGAGCAATGGATCAGTAGTCGCGAGCCACAGCTCAAGGATGCCAAGTTGGGTGACTCCATACCACAAGTGGAGGATCTGTTGCGTCGTCACGAGGACTTTGAGAAGACAGTGGCTGCCCAAGAGGAGAAATTCCAGGCCATCAAACGCATTACGCTGCTAGAGCAACGTTTCCGCAAGCAGCTGGAGCATGAGAAGCTTGCCAAACTCAAGGAAAAGGAACGTCTCGAGAAGGAGCGCCTAGAACAGCTAAAGCAAAAGGAACTGCAGCGCCTCAACGATGAACGACGACGTGCCGAGAAGCAGCAAGAGCATCGCAACAATGCCGCTCAAGAGAAAACACCCATCTTCTCATCGCCCATGGTTACGATTAGCGGCGGCAATAACAGCACCAGTGCACCTGGCAGCGCTAATCAATCACCAGCCATTTCCCAGGCACAATTGCGTCCACCTTTCCAGGAGCAGCTCTCAGATGAGCAACTTGGTCTACAGAAGAGTTCTAGTGGCATGTTCGGTGATCGCCTGCGTAGAGGCTCTGCCGATGCCAATGTGAAGCGTGCCGAGAGCATGAAAGTGCAGCCCAAACAGCCAAAGCGGACGCCATCCTTCACCACGCGTCGCCGTGCACAGTCTTTCCGCAAGAATCAGAAGGGCGAAGGGTTCGATCTGCCGCCTGTTGAGATTCAGGGCATGCTGGAACGCAAACACGGACTACAATCTGGCGGAAAGAAGGCACCTGTACGCTCCTGGAAACAATTCCACACTGTTCTCTGTGGACAATTGGTTTGCTTCTTCAAGGATGAAAACGATTTCCAGCAACAGAAGACGGCAACGGCACCAGTCAACATCTTGGGTGCCAAATGCGAACGTGCCGATGATTATACGAAGAAGAAGTATGTGTTCCGACTGAAGTTGCCCGATGGCTCTGAGTTCCTCTTCGAGGCACCATCCCTGGACATAATGAACGATTGGGTACGCAAGATATCATTCCACGCTAGTCTGCCGCCAAATCTACAGCTGCTGAGCTACGATGAGTCTATGAAGGTGAGTGCATAATTCCTAGCTATGAGGCAACAAATTAAACGATTTTTTATTGCAGCAACAATCGAGCAGCTCACCAGACATTAAGGTCAGCAGTAATGTGGATTCACCAGTCAGTTCACGCAACTCCTCGCCAGATTCACAACGTCGTGCTAGCAGCGGTCAAATGCTGGACAGCGCTGGCACTGCCACGCCTCAAATGGCCTTCCTGCAACGACAGATGCAACAACAGCAACAGCAAACATCTCAGCCCAGTTCACCCACAGGTGGCTTTGAACAAAAGCCACCAATACCACCGCGTGGTGCGCCACCCGTAGCCCCAAATAGACAGAGCCAAGAGAATCTGGTTGTACTGCGAAACCGCCAAAGTTCCAGCAATGGTGCGTCTAATCTTTAAATTGTTACTATCTAGACTATATTTATATTTTCATGTACGTTAAATAGATCTAACCGATGGCCGCCTTCAACAATCCGCCACTTTGCCCGCACAGAACGGCAGCAGCAGGGACGACAGCGCCATGCTGATGCGCAACAGCGATTCCAGGCAATCGGGTAAGTAGAAAGAGTTGTGGCTTCACCCAATTGTGTTTGTTCCACACGTACACATACACACACACACACACACCACACATATATATATATATATATGTACATATATATATATACACACATACTTACATATACACACACATACACTCATCGAAACATTGTAAACAACGTGTTCCCCTTCCACCAATCAAACGCGTACTAGTAGATGCCCCCCCACCATTGCCGACAACGATGCCGCCCATGGGCAGCTCCAGTAGTCATCATCCGCATTCGCATACACATCAGCCAGGGCATACACATCCACAGGTGCAACAGCGCATCAATGCATTCAATGCAGCAGCCAGTCAGCAGCAGCAGCAGCAGCATCAACACCAGCAGCAGCAACAACAGATGCATCCGGACTATTATGGCAACAGCAGCAGCATTTTGAGACAGCAGCAGCAGCAGCAGCAGCACATGACATCGCCACAGCGTGTGCCTTCGATGAATACGGGACGCATCGATACCACGCGCAAGTTTATTGAGATGGAGGCACATGCGCCTGGCAACATATACAGCAACACCAGCAGCAGCAATAATAATGGCCACAACAACAACAATAACAATAACAACAACAGCAGTAGCAGCAGCAGCAGCAACACAACGACAACTAAACGCACCATTAGCTATTCGAGCAGCGGAGCTAGCAGCAATGGCAATGGTAATATTATGCAAAAGACAACAACTACAACAACAACAACAACAACAACGACAACAATGCAACAACAGCAACATGCGACAAGCAGTCGCACGGTTTGGCATTTAACGAGCTCACCAACATCATCGACAAAATCATCATCGGGCTCCATGGAGCATAACAATGCCATCAGTAATCCAAGCTATATGGGTCTACAGCCGAATCTAAATAATAATAACGATGGAATCGGTGGTTAGCACACTCACACACATACATACACATACTCGTACCCTCAAAACTAACACTAGATGTACCTTAAATACTTTACCAATTAATTATTAGACTGTATATAGACATAGATGTTATACTATTTATGCTTATTAAGTTAGCCTCTCTTACTATGTTTCTCTTTCTCTCTCTCTCTCTTTCTCTCTGTCTATCTGTCTTTCTCTCTTTGCTGATCTATTGATTTTGCATGCCTATATTATATTATATAAATATTGTGAAGGTTCAACTGTGAAATCGGTGAAATTAACGCGTCGCTCCTATCTACGCACGAGTCTGCAAAGTATTTTATACCTTCAACGAATTTCAATTTCTCAATCTCTTTATATTCTTATTGCACTCACAAACGCACTCTCTTTTTAAGTTACACTCACTCGCTCTCGCTCTCTGTTTTGTGTTACACTGCATGCCGTTAATGATCATCCCAGCCAGCATCTCTCTTAACAATCCATTCTCATGCCTCTCTTCGATATTTGCAGGTTGGGGCAACAGTCGCTTCGAGAGCAGTCGCCCCGTGTCATTGCAGCCGGACTCGATTAGCTTTAGCCGCGCCTCTGCCGAAAGTTCGAGTGAAAGCGAAGCACAGTCCATCTCCTCGGTGTCGGGGGTGAAGGGGAGCAAGAGCAAAGATGAGCGCCGAAGCGGAATGTTCCGCATCTTTGGACGCAAGGGTGGTGACAAGGAGAAGGAAAAGGACAAACGTCGCTCGAGTCAAACGCCGCCACAGTAAAGACAAGAATCGACAGTCAAAACAATAACAAAAACAATGAACGAAAACAATTTCGATAAAAACAACTAAAAAAAATTTATTTAACAATGTCCGATTGAATCGCTACGGCTGAAGCAATTGTTTTTGTATTTTTTATATACACTTATAAATATTAAATATGTTTAAAAAAAAACAGTAATACTTAATTCTTAATTCATTGCGATAGTGCAAACAAAACAATCGAAACAAATGCAAAAAAAACAAAAAATTAATACTAATATATATGTATTTTTAAAATGAGTCTTATAGCGCTGAAAAAGTATAAACAATTATTATATATAAAGTCAATGTTTTAATTGCATTAAAAAAAATGTATGTAACTGTAAGTTTGTTCGTTGTATGCTTAAATATAATTTTCGTAAAACAAAAACAACAAAAAGTATATTAAACAGTGGGGACTGGTCCGACAGTAGGCACCCTGTATTTAGTATTTTCGGAACAGAATAGTATTTTTGCAGCAGAAGAGCAGTATAGTATTTGTGCGCATAACATTATATGTTATTAACATAACTGCTAAAAATTGGCGGGTAGCTTTAACATTTTTGATCCACAGGATAACTTAGTGCTCCACACCACTGATCTGTAATTTAATAGAAAACTGCTAAAACCACACTACAGTATTGTATTTTCGACGCATTTTTTATGCATTTTATTAACTGGCAAGTAGAACTGCGCTTAAAAGTATGGTCTAGGGATAACATAACATATTTGTAACGTACAACAGATCAATAATCTATGGAGAGGGCCCTTCCACCGACTTTTTGTTTTGAGGGGGGGTTTTCGTATCCATACTAGCATAAACAAAATAACTCTTACATAGTGTACATTATGGAAAATGCAGCAAGAAGAATAACAAGAAGTGTTGTCATCTGTACAGATCCGGGTCTATAGCTACGTCTCAGTAATTTCATTTACTTATTGTAGTGCGCATAGAGATTGCCATGGGTAGAGGTGGACTGCACTTGCACCAGATTGCCATGAGTCTGCACGGGCTGTTGATAATAGGCTGCCTGGTGATAGAGGGCAGGTGATGCGGGCTCATTCACCTGTATCTGATGGTAATTCGTAATGGGCTCATGCTCGACCACCTCGCGCACTGTCTGGAATGGATGATTGACCACGATGCGACGCTTGTGGAAGGTCTCGCTGGTGGCAGCGGCATCGTTGGGTGCGGGCGTAGCGGAAATAACACGTTCATTCGATTTCAGGTGTCGATTTAGGTGACCGGCAGCAGCGTTCGGTGCCACATCAACGTCCAGGTTCGGTTGAGCCGATGTGGGCGTGGCCTGAGTGCTGGGTACGGGTGCGGCATTGCCAGCGGGCGTCTCAACTAGCCGCTCAAACTGTTGCTGTTGCGACTGAAAGTGCCTCAAGCGTGAAGATCTATCCTGCTGCGGCTGCACCGGCTGCTCAGATTGCTGCTGCTCCTGCTTATCGCAATCGGGTTTCACTGGGGTGATCGTAGCAGTGGCCACAATGGATTGATCTGCTTCATCTTTATGTGGTATCTGCAGGTGAATCTGGGCCTTGGCGGTTTCCTTCGACTGCACTTCCTGCGGTGCCTCCACAAGGCGTCCGCTCTCTGACTCCGGCTCGTAGCGCATGCGTGAATATGGCGCACTATACTCCAGATCCTCGGCCAGTGGACTGCGCTGCCTGGAGGCTGCTTGGTGATAGTAACCACGCGGTGAAACGGGTCTGGCAGCAGACTTGGCATAGACAATCGAGGGACCAACATAACTGCGCGGATATGGCTTCAGCTCGGCCACATGTGCAGGTGTCTCCTGACTCAGAGGCACCTGCACCTCGGAGATGCGGCGCTCCTTGGGTGGCGGCTGACGCGTGCGACCCAAATAAATGTTATGTTGTGATGGCGGCAAATGAATCTTGTGCTCGTGCTTGATAATCTGTGGACGTGGCGCATCCTCGAGGCGTGCTGGCTTTGACTCCACATTGGCAGCATTGACATTGGGTAGGAATTCTCCGGAGAAGTAATCATCATTGCTAGGATTCTGATACGGTTGACGATTATAGCTGTTGGTACGTTGATAGCTACGCTGTGGTGGCGGATAGCTGGACTCTCTGCGTCCGTAGTCATAGTCCTGCAGCTCAGGAGGTGGTGGCTCGGGGCGACTTAGCATGCCAGGAGTGAGATGCTTGCTATTAATCTGGAACTGGTTACCATTGGAATCAGTAGCGGTTATAGTTGAAGTGGAACCAGAACTGGAACTGGAGCTTGTGTTTGGATTAGCACTTGGGACAGGTTGTGGGACTGGCGCGGGTGCGGTAGAAACTTGACGTACACCATCGGTGGCATCACTCCCTTGTGGCGGATGTGGCTGTGGCTGTGGCTGCGGCTGTGGATGTTGCTGTTGTAGCTGCGTTTCAACGTACACATCCTTTGGTCCCTGATCATAGCTCGGCATGGTAGTGACACTGGAGCCCACTGTGGTTGGTGACTGCTCCTTCGGGCCCTGCGACGATGACTGATCGTAGTTGGGTCTATAGTCATTGCCATTGTTGCTATACTCCTGTGTCTGCACCTGGCCATTGTTGTTGTAGGCGGAGGCCACAGCGGGATGTGGATGACCCAGTGGCAGCAGCGTTTCACCCCTCGGAATTTTAGCCACGGGATGGTCTAGTTCCACAACCAACGTACCAGCAGGCTTGATAATGACACGCTCCTCGATGTCGTAGAACTCCTTCTGTATAGCCGGATGTCGCACCTCGTACTTCTTGGCTTTAAGCGCCGGCTGCACAATCTGTATGGTCTTGGTAACAACGGGACGTGGCGGCGGCTGTGGCAAGTAACCACGCTGTGGGGGCAAATAGCCGCCAGAAAACTCGCCGTAATCATCATAGCCAGAGCTCGCATCTGCCGAGGGTGGATACTGATCCTGATAGTCAGCTTGTCCATCATCATAGCTGTAGCCGCCCTGATCGTAACTAGGACGTCCATAGCTGTTGCCTGCATCGTAGGCGGGCTCATAGGACGACTCGAAGGCACCACCGCCACCCTGTTTGGCATCTACGGGTTGGCTAGTCGCTGACGCAGGCGCCGGAGCATTACCGCCGCTTGAACTGCTGCTGCTTGAACTGGAACTGGAGCTGACAGCAGGCACTATGGATGCTGTTTGTACTGCCGGCGGCGGTGGTGGCTCATAGATGGGCTTGCTATCCGGCACAGTTTCCTGCGGCTGTGCTGCAACCGGTGCAGCCACCTGGCGCTCAAACATGCGCAGTTGCTGCGACTTGGAACCGCCAATTGACACCGCATCATTTGCAGCTAACGAACTCGAACTGCTGCTGCTGCTAGATTGCGTGTAACGCTGTGGCGCTGGACTGGAGGATTCGAAAACCTGTGAAGGCATATGCATATATAATGTAGGTATTATAATCTCTGGGTTTACTCACTGTTTCCACAGACGGACCATGACTATGATACGATTGAATGTAACGCTCGAATTCCTGATTCTGGCGCAGCTGCTGATTACGCTGCCGGAACTGTCCGCTGTGCGGTGGCTGCTGCTGGTACGAGGGGCGTCGCTGGTGCAATCGACGACGCATCACGCGTCCAGGATTGTGATTAGCTGGCGCCACGGGCGTTGGCTGCAGACCCAGTCCCTGGCGTGGCGTTAACGGCTGAGCTTGTTGCGATGGCAACTGTTGTGGCTGTTGTTGTGGCTGCAGTGTCTGTTGCTGCTGTTGTTGTTGTTGCTGTGGCTGCTGCTGCTGCAGTTGCACCTGCTGCTGTGGTCGCTCTTGCAAGCGCTCAAAACGTTGCTCCTGCTCCTCCGGCCTGTAGGGACCTGCACGCAGTTCGGCGGGTGCGCGCCCATCGACAAAGCTTACATCTGCCGGATTTGTAGCCGGCTGCTGGGCTATGGAAATGTTAACATGTGTTGCCGCATAACTGGCACCAGCCAGCGCCAGCAGCATCAGCAGCACACGGCACATCATCTCCAACAGTTGCTACAGTTCTCCTTCTCTTGGCCCACTTTCAGTTCCAGCTGCAATCGTTTAAACTCCGCTATATTTTGCTGTTCGTCTACGCGCCGAACTCTCGTCTCGTTGTGTGACCAACGACGACGCATGCGCCGCATATTTATATACGAATTGGGGGGATCGATCACGAATTCGTGTGGTTTCAGTATCAATCGTATCAGTGTCAATGTCAACGTCCAAAAGCCAAAACGTTCGGTTCGATTCGTCGTTTCGTATGGAACACCCTGTTTAGGGATGAGCTGCTTGCCCCAGTTCTACAATTAAAGGCATGCGGCGTGAATTCTACAATGTTTACAGTACACTGTGCGAAGTATTTGGACAATTGAAAGATATAACTAAATATTATTTGATTAATATTGCATGCAACTACTAGTAAGCGCCACCTTTGGGCTCACATAAAACAGTATTGTGGCGCCATCTATCTGAAGTTCATAATAACTTCGTGTGTGTAGTTAGAATCTACACACTTGTGGATCGTGAATTGACTGCAGTTCCACAAAGAATATTAAAGCAAAACAAAAACACAGCTTACATAAATATAATACACAAAAATTTGATTCTATGTCGATAGGCAATATTTATGCTTATCGATATCACTGCAAATGATCGTCGAAGCTTACACTTGCTCTTTTCGTTGTCTCTTCAATAATAATAATGATAATATCGCTGATTAATTAAGTTCCTATTTATAACACATTTGTATAATTACAATACATTTTTAATTACAGTGTAGCTTAAGCTAAACTGTGCTGATGATGCACTTGCCAACAAATTCATTTTTGACACTATTTTTGCAATTGCAATTGTTATTGTTGTTCGCTTTATATTTGTTGTTCTTGTTCTTGTTGTTGTTGTAGTTTTCCCGTGTGTGGCACGCGCATTTCAATAGCCAAAAAAAAAGTAGAAAAATGCCGAGAAAAGTTGGAGCTACACCGTAATTGGCAGCGTGCAACAATGCAACATTTTATTGTAATTGTTGGAAGGTCAGGTCAGGTGCGTTTGCGCTGCAAACGAGCGATGTTCAATTCAATCAATTCAATCAATTCGTTCAATCGATCGATCGATCGATCTATGCGCTATGCAATTTGAACTTGAAATTCAACGCATTTAGCTGTAAGCGTTTCATTTTTGTAAATGAGACGTTGAACTGTTTGGAATTTTGATTTAGCTTTTGGAGTTTATATTTGGCGTACGAACGACGAGACGACGAGACAGGCAGATAGACAGACGAGTCTCAAGAGTGTTATACATACGCCATGTATTCCCCTATGGAAATTGGCAGTCAGGCAAATTTGCGAAATTGAAGATGGTTGAAGAATTGGCAACAATATATAGACATACATTTGATATTTAGAGAATTTATCACATTACAATGAAAAAGTTTAGTTGAAGAGATTGAATTATATATGATATCAAGTGAGGAATGTGAAAGGTGCGCTAATCAAATGCGGATCAGATAAAGATAAAGGTCTAAATACTTGATAACAAATGTTATTAATGCAAAGCCATGAATTGTTAAACATTCAGTGTTAACAAATGTTGTACGAAGGTGCCTATTATTTAATTTGCCATATAAATTGTGTTTTAATCCCAATATGTTTACAAATTTGCTCGCAATTTGCTGAAATTTCGCAATTTTGCTGAAATCTAAGCTGATTCAATTCCAAATATTTACCTTTAACTGCAGCTGCTACTCCCCAGAGCCCTGTGTGCTGCATATTAAATGAGCTATGTAAAAGAGCTGTAAGGGGGTGGAGGGGGGTGGAGTAATATGAACTTGAATGACACAATTTAAAGTGCGTTTAGTTTTTATGATTATGGCGCCTCGGAGACCATGCAAGCATGTAAATTGCATGAACAGAAGGTCATCAATGGGAAAACTGTGTGCTAAATAATATGTGTATGAGATGAAGTCCCACTCTACTTTAATACTACGCAGTTCAGTTCATTAATGGAATATACATATATATAAATTTAGTATCATGACATCAAATAGCGAATGCTCAAATTCTCACTCTTTGAATATTACAATAACAAAATCCCAAAGAAAACCCTAAAAATAGTTAAAGAAGCCCCTAAGTGCCCGCAACTACGTGCGTAAGTGATGAAGAGATGAGGAGCTCTCAAATTAAGTTTACCCACAGGTGGGTTGAATTTTTGGCACTTGTTGGCAACAGACACGACGATAAGGGAGGGGGGTGTGTGTGTGGTAAACATGGAGAAAGTGGCACACGTGGGTGCCGTGTATTGCATATATAAATAACAATTGGGCGAACGTAGTCGTGTGGCCTGGACCCAGGACAATAATAAAAATAAAACTGTATGCGAATGGAGACTGAGACTTATTTAAATAAGTTGCACGTGGAAATGATGTCGCGTGTAGGTGGGCATGTGGGAGGGCGGGGGCAGGGGGTGGAGTAGGCGTCTGTTTACTATGCTTGCCACACCTGATTAAAATCTATTGACAGCAAACTGGAGCAGCCAAGGATCCAAGCAGTCAGGCAGTCAGGCAGCCAGCCAGCCAGTGAGACAGACAGACAACCCAATCCACAAGACGGCACTAACAAGCGAACATAACAAGTGACAAAGGAAACGGAAAAGGAAATGATGGCCCTTTGCCGTTGCTGCTGCTGCCACTTAATGAAACCCAATTACAGAGACAACACCGCAAACAAAAACAGCTGCAGAGTTGCCGAGTCACTGGCGCATCCACAGCATACGGCCGCTACACCTGTTAACGCTATTTGCATTTTTCCTTGTTCACGGGTATATTTTATTATTTTTATAAACACCAATCAGCCCCTTCCCCTGCCCCTCCCCCTGCCAAATCCACTGCTCTCCTTGTAGGCTATGTGCGTGTGTGTGTGTGTGTGTGTGTGTGTGGGAAGGACATGCGCAAACAACACCCCGCCCACCTATGCAGACACTCGGCCGCCATCGGCCGCCAGCCTGCTTCGCCCACACTCAGCCCATCCCATGGCCCAACCGGGACTCACTCCAAATCCTGCAGGGAGCACAGCTTCAGCTTTGTATAAATAAGACGCAGGATTGCGCACACAGCCTCAGTTGCTGAACCGTGTTGCTCGTGTCGCCTGCTTATTATATCCATTCAATTGGCACAACTATTTTATATTACTCTTTATACTACTAACTGCAATCTGCAGTATTTCACATTTCCAGCGGAAGTTGCTCATCTCCTGCTTTTGTTAACCCAATTGCAACAACTTACAGCATAGGAGTACAATAAAAACAAACGAGACTAAACAAATCCAGGTAAGCTCGCGTTATCATGTCTAATTCTATTGTTTCGGCTTAGGGCAGTGCCCACCTTCGGGAATATGAATAAGTGCCAAGTGGTTGGTGGTTGGGAGTAGGGAAGTGAATCTCAATTAGAACAAATAAATAAACAAACATTATTGTTTAGCTCATTTGCTGAAGTTTAGGCTGGCAATAACGTGTGTAATACAATTCGAATAAATACGATTAAATGCAGTTTGAGCAAATCGTTTACATTACTGTGAAATAAACGCAAAAATATTGCCCCTTCCCCCCCTCTGCGGGGAAATGGCACAAAACATAAACAAACCGAAATGAGCCGCATGCATTAATCAACACTGGAGGCAATGCAGAAACCAGGGCTGCGAAAACAAACACAGAAACGAAACTTGCTTAAGGAATATGACAAAATACTGGTTTTGCAGTCACATGTAATGGCGAAGCACTGCGAATCATATGCTTAAAATAGTGGTTAATTTTGTGCCCGTCAAAGAAAGCACAAGAGCCACGAAAAAATAATAACAAAAGTCACCCCTAAATACAGCGATAAGCATATTGGCACTGTTGTATATATATTATATATATATATGCATATTTATATATATATATATATATA
>JBANCZ010002293.1:0-16385 GCA_037040025.1 Sphaerogastrella javana | reverse complement strand
ATGTATGTAGGTATGTATGTATGTATGTATGTATGTATGTAACTGTGTGTGTGTGTGCTTGTTTTTCCAATAATTGTTGAAGTAATAAAAAAGTAACAACAAAATGTTTTCTGTGTACATGGTGTATTGTTTTTTGTTGTAGTTGTTGTTGTTGTAGTGCGGAGAAAGTTTTTAACAACAAGTTCTTAATTTATGATTGAGCTAAACAAGTAAGGACATTTGTTTACTTACAACAATCGGTTCCGCACTTTGTGCTCCTGTCTGTGTTTTTTTTATATTTTATTTTTTAGTTTTTGTTTTTTTTTTTTGAATTTTTTTTATGAGAAAATCAATTTCGATTTCATTCGATTTTGGCAAATATTTTTGATTACAAAGCAAAATTTACAAAAACATATTTTTTTGTTAGCGTAAATAATTTGTAAAAGATGCGTTTTTTTTTTGGGATATATATATTATATATTTTTTTTTGTATGTATGAATGAAAGCGCAGAAAGGAGCAAATTGGCTTAAGCTGAGAGAGCGAGTGAGGTGATAGGACATTGGACACATGGACAATTGGACAGTGGACAGCACAGATTGAGAGAGTTAGAGAGAGAGAGAGAGATAGACTTACTCATCTTTGAATTTGGGTATAGCGAATGAATGATGAGCTGAACGTTTCGAGCTGGGACGGATCGTTATATGGTATGTATGATAACACAATGACAATGACACAAATGGGCATGAGATCAAGGCTTATATCAATTGACAATTTGGGAATGAAAACTCACTCACCAGCGGCTCATTGCTCTTCACCAGCTGCACAATCTTAATGGTCTCCTCGTCCTCGTCCATTTCAATGGGCGCCTCAGGCAAATGCGGATAGAAGTCCTTCTGTGCAATGGCATCGTGTGCAAACAGCAAATGCTACAAAAATTAAAAACAAAAAATCGCATGCTAGTAAATACAAATACAAATTGAAGCTGGCGATAGTGAAATATTCACCTGCACGTGTGAGTCCTGCAACAGGTGGAATGCCTCCTTGCAGTCTTCGTTTAGATGGCAACGTTGTGATAGCTGTTCCAGCACCTCGTACAGCACCTGTGCCGATGTGGACAGCACTGGTGCCAGACGATCGTCACGTCCGACCTTGCCTACCTTGGTGTGGACATTAACGAGCGCATTCAGCTCCTTGGACTCGAGCAGCGCCTTGAGGAAATCAATTTCCGTATCATTCGACAAATTATCGGATTCCTTGAGTGTTGTTATTAATCTTGACAGCGCTGCAAATGCAAAGGAATATGTTTAAATAAAATAAATAAATAAATCATTACTTTAAACTCACCTGGATCCCAATTTATATCGGATGCCATAACTGCAGATGGCATGCTACAAGCTCGACCGCTCCAAAGTTTTTAATGAATTGACGCCGTTTTATTCTCTTAAATAGGCTGTGTTTTATACCTAGAAAAAAATACAATTAAAATAATAATGATTCATAAAATTTTCTATTTATATCATGCGCCATCAAGTGTCTCTCATGAGAGTTGTGTTTACATGAAATCAGTTGTCAACACTTGTGTATGAAACCTTGAGGCAAGACTGTGCTATATATGTATATAGAGGAAGTGACAGGAAAACAAACCCCAACTGTCTGCCCTCCCTAGCTGACAATTCCTCCCTGTCTCTTCCTCTCTCTCTCTCTCTTTCCCTTTCTCTATCTCCCTCTCTCTTTCTCTTTTGGGACTGTAAGAGGCCTAATATAGCGCTTCATATTGTGCATAAAAAATCAATAATCGTATCCAACTCAATTTAGCAAACTTTGACAATGGCAAAACTTATCGCAAAGACGTCATAAAAACATCCTGTGACAGCAGCAAAAATCTGCATAAATTAAGCCATAGAATATTTGCAATTGGCAAGAGTAAAGGGGGGAGGGGGTATTGGAAAAATGAAAGCCTTGTATGTCTAATGAAGCGTTACAATGCACACATTGTGTAAAAGGCTTCCAGGCCAGCCCTGGCGTCTGACTGTCCAAGCTGGCACGCTGCCCTGTTGTCTAGTGTTGCCCCTGCTAGAAGAATTGCTGGCATATCGCAAATGCAATTAGTTGGCATTAAAGCCAAGCCAATGCCCCGGACTGGGCTCCAACTAGTCTGGTGGCCCACTTGACGCTGCCACAGCTTGATTAGAAATAAATACAATTTATGCACACTTGCCACAATGTGGCAGCTACAGCAGCTGTGGTGGCAGTGGGGTCAAGCTGCGGCTTTCTTTCTATTTCTGCTTCAATTCAATAAACTTAGCCCCCCCACCCCGCTGCCCGATGCAAGGCAGACACTGCATACATTAAGTGTTCAATGGCTGTGCGAGTTCCTGTTGCTGCTGAGGTGGAGCGGAGCTGATTTTATGGTTGTTTGATTGCCTGTTCGACTGCCCGGTCGGATCCTGGCCAGCTGCCAACAGCAGGGTTCAATCGCACCAGGCTGCACTGCAAGAAAATGAAGCCTAATCAAATAAATTCAGCAAAGCTGTCGGAGCTCTCTCTGTCCATATATTCCTTTCTATCTATTCCTAACTCTTTCTCTTTCTCATTCTCTCGTTAAATCATAGATATATATATAAGATTATAAGCCTATTCTAAGCTATATTGAATGTGTTAATTCCTTGCAATTTTTTCTCAGTGTATACCATGTAATGGCATGGCGTTAAGCTTCCTTTGCATTTTGCATGCCAGCGACTCATTAGCACACAAAGCGTCGTCTCACCTTTGACCCCTTTGTGCCTGCCTGCCACAAATTAATGTGCCACATTACGTGGCACCTTCGCAGCCGCTAAAAATAGTCACCCTCCGTAAGTTGATGAACCTTAAATGACATTCGCACGCTCGCACATCCCAGAAGGATCCGGGACACGTATAAAACTCATCAAACTGTAAATTTCGTTGTCATCTGCCCTTGACTGTATTAAAGCGGAAATTATACTATCGCTGTCTGTCCGTGTGTGTCTGTCTGTCTGTCTGTCTGTGTGTGTGTGGAAGAAGGAGTGGGAGTGGTTGTGGGACTGGGTGTGCTTTGAGTGGACGCACTTGTGATGGGATGTGCATGCTATCGATGCTCCACTTTCCAGTGCATATTAGAACGAAACTTTCACTGACCTTGAACTACATTCTATATGCCAAAAGCAGACCCCAAACAACAAAAAAAAAAAAACAGAAGAAAAGAAATGAAATGAAAAAACAACAATAAAAAACATGAGCACACGCCTGCAATGCTCTTCAGGGTGAAATTGCAATCCACGTCAGCAAACGTGGGCGGTGGGCGGTGGGCGGTGGTTTGTTGGCTACTGTGGTTGCAGGAGTGGGTGTGGGTGTGGTTGGAGCACTTCAAGCAGACGAACTCCTGCACAATAAACTGAAATTATAGTGCATGTTCGTAAATCAACACAGAACAAACAAAAATTAACATAATTCGACTAAAATTTTCAATTTAGCGCTGAGCGACTTTTCCAATTGGATAAGTAATAAATTGAATGTGCATGATTTGATTGTTTAACGTAGATGCAAAAACGATAAACCATAAACAGCTTGAATTTTGAGATTAAACAGCGAACATTAAGTCAATAATCTTTAGTTTTAGTGCATCTAATAATCGAATGCCAATGGGAATTTTGAATGAATATCAATCCAAATAACTATTCTTTGATAGAAGTTAGTTATAGCCACTAAATGGAGGTTTCAACTACTAGAATCTATTATTAAATCAAAAATCATTTTGGAATGTAAACTTAGGTATATGAATTGTTTAATAAAGATGTGTAACTTTCTAGTTCTTTATTTATTTATTGTTCTATAAGGTTTAAATATTTAGTATTAAATTATTTATTATTCTATATTTTTAACACTATATAATACATTATATTTGCTATTTAACTATTATATAATGCGCTTTAAATATTTAAATTTTGTTTGATAAATTTATTATGTTATGTTTTCTATTATAATTTATTTATTATTACACTTTGAATTTTCAGTGTATATTATTGGTTGATTTGTTCTTTTATGTGCTCTAAATATTAAATATGAATTATTTATATATCTTTTAATATTTTTTTATTATTTATTTTTAAACATTTTTTTGATATTGTAAATAATTGTGGGAATAAAACAAATAATTCAATGAAAGTGAAGGATGTAAGGTCTGGGCTAATAGTTTCTCATGTATTCCAACTAAAGTGCGTAGTCATGATACTCTATGATTGTGTGTGGGATGTGTGTGTGTGTGTGGGTGTGGTGTGTGTGTGTGTGTGTGTGGTGTGTGTTAGGTGGTGCAATTACGCTAATTGCAAGTGTGGTTGCATAGGACTTGGGATTTTAGAGCCTCGAGAGTGCATGGTCTATGCGTGTTTTCTTTTAGTGCTGCTGTTAGACCCGCTGTCTAGGAAGAGCATTTAATGTGCATATTGTCACTGTTATAAATGTTGTCATTGTTGTTGTTGTTGTTGCTATTGTTGTTGTTGATGTTGTGCATAATGATACGTGTCAATGGGCAGACAAAGGAAGCCTCTGTGCCCATAAGATAAGGCACACAGGTAACACAATATGAAAGCATTGTGTCAAGGGTGGGCGCCCACTCTTCCCCCTGAAGAGAGTTCAAGAGAAAGAGCGGAAGCGAGAGAGACAGAGAGAGAGAGAGAGTAGAAGAGCGATTGAGAGAGATAAAGAGCGCATAGGCCCAAGGGGTTGGCAAAAAAAATCTCAGACAGTAATTGACACTTGGCAAATGTCTGAGGTTTAAGCAGCAACTTGGCATAATCAAGTAATTATTATAATAAAATCTTATAGCAAACAACCCGATGAAATCTGGTCACTCTGCACACACACACACACACACGCACGCATACACAAACAAACAAACGTGAGAGCGCGCCTAAGCAAGAGAGCGCGTGATAGGGAAAGAGAAAGACAGCGAGAAAGAGAGGGCAAGAGCGAACGCAGCTGACACTTTTTTCATTTCTTTTGATTATAAATTAGAAAAACAGCAAATAGCCCAAATGAGTTCCCTGAGGGTGGGGAGAGGGAGAGAGAGAGAGTGGGGGAAGCATTAATTTACCTGAGATGGAAATGGAATTACAGCAACTGATGCTCCTAAAGGTTCTTGTTGTTGTTGTTGTTGTTGTTTATGTCGTTTATGCTTTGAGTTTGTTTGCGCAGCGAAACATGATAGAAAAATGATTTAAAAAAAAAAAAACAAAACGGAACTTTAGAAGCTTTTATGCTGCTTTTGTTTTATTTTTAAAACACTTTTTTCTTTACACTTTTATATGCGAATAACCATAGATATATATATATATATTTATATATAAACTGAATATAGTTGAGGCTTCTTTTGTGGCTATTTTTAGAGCACAGTACTCGCGCACTATTTGCACAATTTTGATTTGTTAATAATATTCGAATTTGAATTTGTTTTTGTAATTGAATTGCGTCGAGTCGCAGCTCTGTGCGAAACCTGTGAGTGCAGCTCGAGCTAATAGAGTCGAATGAAGCCCAAAAGAGGACGGCGGCGCCTTGTTTGGCCACGGCAGTGAGAGACGCGCACTCAGCGAGAGATTGAGAGCGAATCTGAGACAGAGCACAGTCCCAAAACAGGAGCAACGACTGCAGCGAGCGACTGACTCGAACTGACACTGGCCAAAAAACTACTCGCCCAAGTCTCTAGCTGTTTGCCTGGCCTGCACCATTCAGAAATAACCGCGCCATGGCACCACCGCACTGCCGCACCGCCAGTAAAACACCAAGAGAGACAGAGAGTGAAATAAAGAGAGAGAGAACGTGCGCGTTGAGGGTTGAAAATGCGCATGTCAGCGAAACGTATCAAAATATTTGTCTGTGCTACGCGTTATACAGGGTGTCGCACTCTGTCTCTCATGCAGTCTTGCAATGGAGCCACACAGCGTATGACTGAATTGCGACGATCAGCGTGTTTGCTTTTATGTGACTATTTTACACTTTTTCACCTTTTCATAACTGTTCTTGAATTTGCACTGTTGTTGTCTCTTTCTGACAGGCTAAGAACATGCAGTGTCAGGCAGAGCTTTCAAATTGTGCCATCTGTGTTTATTCTACTTTAGAAGGTTTGTGTCTTGGGTTTGTGTCTTGGGTGCGCTTATGCATGTGTCTACGCTATTTATTTATCGATATTCACCTTACAAATACAATAACAAATAAAGTTCAGTTTCGTTTTCTTTTTCGTGTACTAAACACTTAATTTAAAACAATGATTAGCCTAGAAATCCTGCGCCGCCGCCTCCTAAGATGCCAGCACCTGCGCCTATGCCGCCGCCAGCAAAGCCGCCGCTGACCTTCTTGTCATAGCGCGCACGAAAGCGTCCACCGCCAAAGCCACCGCCAGCACCGAAGCCACCGCCGCCCAGGCCACCAAAGCCGCCCTTAAAGCCGCCGCCGCCAAATGCACGTCCTCGGATGCGATAGCTCTCGCGATAGCTGCCAAAGCCACCACCAAAACCGGCTGCACCGCCCAGCAGTCCAGCACCGCCCAAACCACCAAAGCCTGCACCCAGACCCTGGGGCTGTTGCTGCTGTATGACCGGCACCTGCTGCACTATGGGCACCTGTTGCACCAGCTGCACTGGCTGCAGCGTCTCAATGCCACCCAAGGGATCAGCTGCAGCTCCAGTTCCCGCTCCAATTGCTGCTATGATGAGCAGCCACTGTATGTGCTTAGTTGCCATCTTCAAGCCTCTATGGTTCTTCGTGTTATGCAGCGCATGCGCCGGTAGCACTAACTATTTATGGGCAGTGGTTTACGCCAGTGGTGCGTCATACACTTAACCAAAAATTCCCCCACCTATGACATGTTTGCATACGCATTAAACGCACTTACAGTGAGGCTGACAGTTACGCGCCAGCCTCCACGTGGACAGAGCATCATTGCTTCTTCTCTGCTGACCTTCACTTAGTTTGTAATGAGGTGTGAAGTGCACTGAGCGAAAAAATTGAGTATGTTATAAAGCAAAAGGTTGATCTGAACACTTAACACTATCGCTCCCCATCCAATTTGTTGCAGTGTATATACCTGAATCTATGTGCCATCACATCATGGATCTTTGCTAGAATTTACTCGACACCTTGGGGAATTTTGGCAGCCCAACTGTGAATTGATAACGCAAACATGCAGCCAGAGAGCGAGATTGAGAGAGAAGCCTCCACAGTGTCGGAACCACTAATTAATTTGCATAAATAACGTGCGTTGGGTTGGGGCAACATTCAGTAGCAGTGGGCCACAGATCTGAGATTCATAGGAAAAATAAGCCAAGATGTTGAGCCAAACCCTAATACAATTTGGAATTTTGGCACTTGTCCTAAGTGTCATTGGCGCCACGCCCATTATGAGCGAAGGCAACGACCTGGTGCGTAAGACGCGACACATTGGCGGCGGCATCATTGGTGGCGGCATTGTGGGCGGCGGCATTGTTGGCGGTGCTGCTGGTGGCGGTGGATACGTTGCAGCTCCGGCTGTGCACACAGTGCCAGTGGTGTCCACGGTGCCAGTGATTACCACTGTGCCGGTGGTTTCCACCATATCCACTGTGCAAACGATTCCCAGCTATGGCTATGGAGGAGGCTATGGAGGTGGCTATGGCGGTGGCTATGGCGGTGGCTATGGAGGGGGCTATGGTGGTGGTGGCTTTGTTGGTGGCGGCGTGGGCTTCGCCAAGTTCAAAGGATTCGGCATTGGTGGCTTCTTGGGCTAAATAAAATCTTCAAAATGTAAACAATCAATAAAACTAAAAACGATTCCAATTGGACATGCCCACTCTCTGAGTGTGAGTGTGTCTGTGTGTGTGAGTGTGTATGTGTTTTTTCCCCCAATGTGTTTAAATATAAAAAACAAATCAGCTTGAGAAGATTTGATGATGTTGCAGTTTCTCTCTATTCAAGCTTCGAGTTATTTTCTGTGCTGCTATTTGCGTCTCAACAACTTTTTTTTGCTGCCCGAATCTCATTTTATTTATTTTGTCATAACTCAATAGATGATATGGTTGCAAGAGATTGTATGAATGGAAAAATACCCTGTAGTATTTAGATAAATAAGCTTGCATTAAACATGTTAAAATATGTCTAAAAATCTAGAAAGTGATTACAATGAAAGTTTTATTATTATTTTATAATTTAATTTCAATTTTGTTTTTTTTTTTTTTAAATTTTTTTTTTGCGCCTATAGTCTTATAAAGCCTTTACTACACATATCGAACTGTCATCCTAAGTGAGCACTTGTGTGTTCAGTCAAAACATATATTCAATGAGAAGCATAAGAAAAGCATTAAATAAGATCAACAGCTGAGCTTTAAAGCGATTACCAAAGCACAGTGGATCAAAATTTAATATGATATATCAAGTTATAGAGGATAAGCAATAAGTAATAAGTTTTATTTCGTAAAAGACTTATTTATTTCTAGGAAATATATTATATATGAAGAGGTTTTCAATAAGAGGTTGTATTTTTTTATATAAAGAAAGAAGAGATTTATAAGATAAATGATTGGATTTTCATTTATTCATTTATATTATATTTTTTTAAATGACATTTGCCAAAATTTATACATTTATATTATATTTTTCTCATTAATGAAGAAATTATATATATCTATATATAATTATAGTTTTTTACGAATTCTATATTTATTTTAAAGTTTTCGTTAAACTCATAATATAGACAAGTAAATAGGCATAGTTAAAAATAGTTAATGAATATGTATAGGGTTTGGCTTTACTTAACTTGATTACTTGAAATGATAGGCAACTTTTGGTTTGGCATCAAATCAATTAAGCAGAAGTTGTGGTACCCACTGTCGGTGCGGCAGACGCTTCCGCCTCTGCTAATATCATGTATGAACGGCACTTACGAGATTGGATCAGTTTCAGGTAAACAACTTCATCTCTTTTGCTTCAGAGTAATTAGTTGCGGCTTTTGTGGTTGCGGCGGTGTAGTTGAAATTTGGAATATGAAATATGAAAATACAAAACCAATTTCAATGACAATTCAAACAAAGCCATTGAACTGGCCGCAGCATCATAGATTTTTTTTGGCTATAAATTCAAGTGGTGCTGATGGATATCTGTTAGTGGCTAACAAGGTTCTGTTCTGACAATGATGTACGCCAAGTTAATACTGGCTCTGTGCCTGTGTGCGCTGTTCGGATGTGGTTTGGCGCAGGAGCAACAGGAGGAGGCAGCACCACTAGAAGCTGTACGAGCTGTGGATTTGCTGGAGGCAGCTGGTGAGAACTCCCAGGCTGATGAGAATGTGGATAGTACGCGCCAGGTGCGACAATACTTTGGACCACCACCACCGCCGTACTTTGGTTATCCGCCGCCACCACCACCACCTCCAATTTACTACGGCGGTGGCTTTGGTGGTTTTGGAGGTGGTTATCGTGGTTATCGCGGTGGCTTTGGCTACGGCGGCACACGCTACGTCACCCGCACCCGCTATCGTGGTGGTTTCTATGGCTAAAAATCAGCTACATTTCGAATTTAACGACATAAAAAAGAAAACAAAAAAGATTTTGTGATATTTTTCTGCATCAATAAATTTCTTTATATTATTTTAACTGCCGACAATTTGATATTTGGTGGTATAGAGTTATAGCTAGTGCCGCTTTATGATGGGAAAGTGGTTTCTAAGTGAGTGTGGAGCCATTTATAAGTGACTGTCAGTGGGTGCAGTGGGTTCGTCTTGACCCTCAATATGAGGCAGCTCAAACGCTTGTGGCTGTGGCTTCTGCTGCTCCATTTGTGTAACTGCGCTGTACTGGATGAGTTGGAGTATGATGCGGACGTGGCACCACCGCCAGTGGGTAATATTTCATACATAATTTGTTGTTGATATTCCGCTCATTTTTGGCTCACATTCAACAGCGCCCAGGCCATCGCTTAAGCTCTGGCAGAGCTTTATGGGCCAAGTGCGTCAGGCCTTGAAACGCTGGCAACCACCCACTATGTCCAGTAGCAGCACACCACGCCCCAAACTACAATTGCGCAGCACCACAACGGAAGCAGCACAGCTGCAGTACTACGGCGCACTCAATCCTATTTATCAAATGGGAAATTTTTAAATAATTTCTTCCGATTTTTCTTATTTTTTGTACTTAACATAATTTGTGGTTTTGTTAACATTAGAATTTAATTACTAGAAATGCTTATTGAAGAGTCCTTTAAAGCTGCCCAACCCACCGAAGCCATGTCCGCCGAAACCGCCGCCAAAGCCATGGCCCAAGCCCAGACCACCGAAGCCGCCCTTCAGACCGCCCAGGCCGCCTAGACCACCGAAGCCTCCAAATTTGCCACCGAGGCCACCAAAGTCCAATCCCAGGCCACGTGCCACACGCTCACTCTCCGGCTGCTGCAGCTGCTCCATATCTAAATCCACATCGAGCAGCGTGAGTGGCTCTGCTTCCGCCTCCAGCTGTAGTGCAGGTGCAGCCCAGCAGCTGCTGAAGCTGCAGATGACCATGAGTAAAATCAGGCACGACGACGCTAGGAACTTCATGTTGTAGCTGTTGGTTGGTGGTTATTGGTGGTGTCTTTGATGCTGTTAGCAGTTTGTACTTTATACCCAAAGTGAGAGAAGATTCAGGCTTATATACCACAGCTCATTTCTTCTGGTTGTCTTCTGGCGCTGGGCTAAGGCTGAGCCCGGACTCGTGCGTGTAGCTGCTAATTGCGTGTGTCCACATTGCGTCTGGGCTCAAATAGATATGTGGTATATGTATATACCATAAATAGGTATACATACATATATACTTTCATTCATTGATAGTTTAGCTAATCTTTAACGTGGTTTCGCCTGGGTTGGGCCTAACTTCTGAGTCTCTGAAATACATATGCTTAGGTTTGCTTAGGTCTTTAGCTGCTTCTCTATGGGTTACATCATGTTTGCCATTGTGTTTACCATGGCCAACCGAGCTCTGTTGCCATGCCATGGTCTTGAAACCTCATCTAATTGACCTTAACAGCAGCCAGTGTTTGTCTGTTTGTCCAGTTAACATTTACATGAAGCCAAGTTCAGTGATTGAAAGCGTATCAAACATTAGTTTTAGTGATAAGAATATTAATTTATGCTAAATTATAGCGAAAGACTAGTTTGCAAAGTTACTAAATATTTATTTAAAAAATTCAAAAAAAACATTAAGAAATATAAAAGAAGTAATATTAAAAACTATCCAACAGTAGGGATTGGCCCGACAGTAGGGACTCTGTGTTTAGAATTTTTTGAACATAATAGTATTTTTCGGGCAGAATAGTATTTATGGAGTAATATGGTTTTCCGGTGCAGTGTAGTATAATATTTTCGGTGTTGTATAGTATTATCGATAACCGATTTCTCAAATAAATATAGATAAACGATATCGTTAATCGCTGGCCTCCGCTGGCTGCCGCTCAGCCACCGCTCAGCCGCCGTTGGCCACCACTCAGCCGCCACTCAGCCGCCGCTCAGCCGCCGCTGACTTTCTGTTAACTTATCAAGGTTCTGAATAATACTCATTCTATTGACGCTCTCTCTCTCTCTCTCTCTCTGTTAATTCGTACTCTATGTTAATGCTGCGCTGCTAAGGGTATGTTAAGCACTGTTTCTTCTTCCTCTCCTTCTTCTGTAAAAACGTAGTTCAGTTGCTAATTAAAAGGTTTGAAGCGCGGATGACGTACAAATGGAGTTCATCGTGCGATTTATTGTTGTATAAATAAATAATAATGAAATATTTGTTGTTTTTATGAGTTTATTGTATATATAGAACGCATAATTATATAATGCTAATCAAACTTAATTACAGTTAATTTAATTACAATTTAGCTAACTTAGCATCTAGTTTGCAGCATTAGCTTGCGGCGTCGTCGCAAATATTTCCTGTAGTTGCTTTTGCCTCTGTTGCTGCTGCTGCTGTTGTTGTTGTTGTTGTTGTTAGTGTTGCTGTTGCTGCTGCCGTTGTTACTGTTGCTGCGCTGCGACTTCTTGGGAGCGAGTTGTTGCCACTTTTTCGGTGCATGTTGACGGCGTCTGGTCTTAATCAGGTCTACGATTGGCAGCGGTGGCCCATAATTCTGGCTTATGCGCGGCTTGCGGATTGTGTCCTGGACAAAGGCGCGCGACCAGACAACTGGATCTAAGCTGGCATCGTAGTTGGCCTCATTGTGGCCCCACCATGGGCGCATTGGTTGTGCGTTGCCGTGTTGCAACATCACTGTTAAGATTACCAGCAACATTAGTGGCACACATGCCGAATGCATTTGCGTGTGAATAAGTTGCACCACCGTCCCAGAGCTCATGGTATGTCCTACTTGCGTCGCGGTTAATTAGAAACTGTTGCACTCGGCTTGCGGCACGTTGCGTCTTATACCATTGCTCGCTTTGGCATTTGGGAATCGCAGAGTGCAACCAACACAGAGCCCTTAGCTCTGCTTGAGAGCAAACAAAACCTTTCGCATGCACTCACATACAGTGAGTGTAGAGTGGATTTTCCGATTATCTGTGATTTACCTGACTCACACACGCACACATATACACACCCACTCACACACATTCATTAGCAGGCAGGGAAATTTATGAATGACCTTTGCTTTGATAGGTAAAAAATAGAATATACCTTGAACAGGTCAAGAACAACAACATAATGCCGGTTGCACTCATTGTTACTCATTTTGGTTTATGGGTGTCGTTTTACAACTGAAAACTACAACGCATTGTAAATCATAAAAAAAAGAAAAAAAGACTACGAAAATCGGATATATTTTAGAGGACCAAAAAACACTTTTACTTATCCTGCTTAATACATTTATGATGCCTATACAAAAAGTCCATTATATTTGAATAACCCGTAAGATATCGTTTTTTACCTAGCGATATATCTAAATCTATTTTTTACTCTTTTTTATTTCCGTTTTTTCGGCAAATTATTTCTGAGAATATTTGTAGAGTGTATGTAAACTTTCATGCAACGGAAATGAAGTTTTTTATTTATGTTAGATTAGTGAATATTAATATTATTTATTCTTTATTTATCTTGGACAAATTTTATTTTTTTTTTGAATATTTTAACAAATATTTTATCCAAATTTAGCAAATATTTGAATCGGGTTTGCATGATTAAAATGTTACATATTCATTAAGTGACCTTTGTCTAAACCTTCATCTATGTAGCTAAAATATTTTATTGAATAATAATACTTAGACAACAATTTCATAGTCTAGAAATATAAATCTACAGGTGTCATGCTGTTTTTTATAAAATTTTGGAACCCTTTCCGTTTTCTTTGCCGTCGTCGACATAATTTAGTAACTAGAAACAGATCTACGAAAATTCTGAATGTTAATTGATGCTAATTTTCCGTGTAAAAACAGCGTGTGTCATTGTATGAATGGGCCAGACCGAAATTTCACTTTCTGCGCTGTCGAGGCGCGTCGGCGTAATGGCGTGAAGTGAAGTGAAATGGTATGGAATGAAGCAAAGTGAAGTGAAGTGGAGTGAAAGAGCCAATTGTCGAGTGAGTAACAAATTGGTACGACTATCTTAGTCGCAGTGGTAGTTCTTCGTTAGATTTCGCAGTAGGAGTGCCTTGTCAACACTCAGCACTCGACGTTGTAGACTGAAAATGTTGCACGTTGCATGTTGCAACTTAGCCTTGCACTTGACACCGACTTGCCACTCTGCCACTCGCTGTGGCGTTTTGGAGCTGTGAATTATGAGCGAGTGGGAAAACCAGTTTCAATGCCATGTGGAGGGCAGCAGCTGCAGCTGAGTAAGCCAAAGTCCAAGTTAGCCCACTTTCGACTTGGCTGGCAACTAGCACCAGCATAGGCAGCGATAGCAATTGACACATATGCAGCATATGCTGCATGTGGCAACTTGCTAAAAGTAAAAAGTGGCACACACACTCCACACAGTCCACAGTTGCATAAAAGGCGCAGTTACACACCACCAGTGCCACAGTACGTGCTCAAAGTTCTGGCCAAGATGTGCAACAAATTTCTGATGCTGCTGCTGCTGCTGTGCCTGCTGCTCCTGGCCATGGCTGGGGCACAACAACAGAAGCGCCTGCGCCTGCCCCAGGGCTACAACATGCGCTTGGGTGCACTGCCTCAGCGATTTGTGGGCAAAGGAGCCTACACGTTCACCGGGAAACGTGCCTCGCCGCCCAGCAACAACGCCAACAAGTGGCAGCAACAGTTGCCCCTGTTGCCACAGCAGCAGCAGAAGCAGCAGCACCAAAAACAGCAGCAACTAAAGCAACAACAACAACAACAACAACAGCAGCTGCAACGTCGGCAACAGCTACAGTGGGGCAAAAAAATCAATTGATTGATGCACGTGTTTTATATTTAGCTAAATACAATAAATTAAATAAATAAAATATTTAATACGCATGAGTTGCTACTCCCAGACTTTCTCTTCTAGCCCTGCATGTTCATGCGCTCCAGCACGGCGGTGGCGCCTGCATCAGCACTGATGGGTCCGCCGGCACCAAAGTATCCCGGATAGGGCATGCCCAGTCCGCCGGCTGGCTGTGGATACAGTCCTGTGGCTGGCACGGCACCACCTAAGCCCTGCACATTGGCCATGTTGAAGATGTTGTTCAGGGCGGCGAAGTTCTCTCCGCCGGGCTGTGGTGCAAAGCCAGCTCCAAGTGGTTGCTGGTTACCGTACAAAGCGTTGCCGTACATGAAGCCGGAAGCTTGGGGATTTCCGGGGTAGGCACCCAGACCCAGTCCAAGGCCAGGGGCACCACCTAGGCCATAGCCAGCACCCAGACCCAGGTTGGGATCTGTGTAGCCGCCATAGTTGTTGGCAATGTTCGTCTGCAGAACGGGCATGCCCAGATACGGCGCTGTGGGTGTGGCTCCTGCGCCGAAGAGCAGACCCGGATAGCTGGGATAGCGTGCCAGTTGCATTTGAGCAGCGGCATTCAGGGCCATCTGATTGATGGGCAATCCGGCGATGGGCAACTGCATGGTAGCCGTGGCTGGCGTCATGTTGGCCATCATCTTGACATCCGCCTCGGCTGCAGCTGCGGCGCTGCTCTTCAGTTGACGCTGCTCCCGTGTCATGTGCTCCTCCTGCAGGGGCTGGGCACGAGCCCAGGAGCTGCCGAGCAGCATGAGTGAGATCAAGAGCAAGGACTTCTTGGCGATGGAGTTCATTATGGTTACGATTTCAATTGGCGACTGTTTGCTTCCGGCTTACTGGAGTCGTCTTTTATGCGAGGCTGAGGGAAACTTTCTTTTGCAATTACTCGCCTCACGGTTTTCTATGTGGCTCGTAAAATCTCTTTTGGGCTAAAGTGATTTTTATGGTAGCCAAAATCCACAAAAGAAAAAAAAAATCACTGAAACGCACTGAAACTAAAATAAGCCGAACAGAGCAGAGCATCTTGTCTGCGTTTTGTAATCTCTTTATAAACAATTCGCACATTTTGCCTAATGCCAACCGCAAATAAGGTGCTAAATGTCTCAGACGCAGCACCCTGTATCCCCTCCTCCCCATACGCATAGGCTAATATGTTAGTTGTTGTTGCTAATGGTGAGTTTACTTCGTTTTTTTTTTTTGGCAAAGTGAAATGCGACTTCTTTTCGAAAAAGAAAAAATAAAACCTTGAGTTACTCCAGCTTTTATCACATATTCCCTTGAGAGTGCTGAGTGGAATCGGACTACGAATCGCCTCTGCTCTAGGTACAAACGCAGCAATCCAAAAATGGTGCAGGCAGCGTGTCCTTGAATTTAACCAGGAGCCCTTCGTGCCAGACTCTATCGAACGCTTCTCTGATGTCTAGGAATAGGGCATTGCAGTACTCGCTGTTGTCATAGCCGAGCTGTTGAGCCATTATTTAACAAAAAAATTACAAAACAAGCCGACGGAGGCGAGGCAGACCCCACACAGTATATATATTCTCGTTCAGGACGAGGAGCCGCGTCAGAAAATTTCGAAATTTCGAAAATTTCGCTGTTCAGCGGCACCGGAGGGTGTGCTACATACAGCGCCACAATGGTGCTGCTCGCTCGAAATTTGACGGGGGGCCTTTGCATACTTTCGACGTGACGATTTTGGCGCTTTTTTTGCGATTTTTTGGCTATTTTGGCGCCTCCGGGGGGGCGGGGATGGCTCAAATCGACGCGGCTGCTCGTCCCCTTCGAGAATATATACACCTATACGTTTTTATCAAATAAGAGGCAGAAGGAGCGTGGCAGACCCACAAAGTATATATTTCCACCATCAGGGGGAGGAATCGCGTCGATCGAGTCGTGTCCGGCCCCCTGCACGCCCCTAATTTAGAAAATCGGTCAAAATCTACGAAAATCTCGAAAATCGAGTAACGGGATCGATTTTCGCT